>JAVMKO010000002.1:100342048-100616952 GCA_032164245.1 Sternotherus odoratus
GGCTCATGTAATTTAAAACTATGTCAACGCATATGCTCAAGGGACAGAATTAAAATTGCATGAGCAGATTTTTGCATTTAATTTCCTCATTATTTGTTTGCTTGTTTTACAGAAAAAGGTAAAAACCAATGTGGTTATGTACAATTGTAATGACATCAGCAGGATCTGACCCCTAGCCCCTCAGCACCTGCCTCTACTGCTTGTAATACATGACTGACTGATAGCAGAAGAAAGTTATCAGCACAAACATGGGAGTGCTAGGGCTGCGTGCTGGGTCGAGGGGATGGGTTTGGAGAGTACAGCCTGGCTTTCTCTTCCCAAAGCCTCTACTACAGCTGTGATGGCAGCTCCTAGGTGTGTCCTCAGTGAAATGTCATGGTTGTGGCACTGGACTGGCCTTAAAATGGTCATGCTCCCAAATTTTTCCAAAGGAATACAAGTGAAAAGGAAAATGGAAATGTTACAGTTTATATAATCTCAGCAAAATCTGAATGGAAAATCAGGGGACAGGCACTTCTCTAACCTATGGGCTTTCCCATGCGGATCTTCAAACGTCTGCTGCAAATGGATGAGGTGTTAGACCTTCTCAAAAAGATCACTAGGATTTATAATGGAAAATGTTATACAATCTAAAGACAGGGATTGCTACCAGTTCCACTTGTGATTTGGAATATGGAGTAAACAGAGAGGTGGCAAAATTTGCAGGCGAAAAGTATGCAGGAAAAAGAGACTTGGGCATCATGAACAGCACAATGAAAAAAAAATGTGCTAAATATGGAAGTGGCCCAAAAAACCAAACACAAACCAACCCCAAACAAAATGTTAGGATGCTCTCTAAGAATAGAATAGAAAATAACACTGAAAATATTTTAATGCCTGTATAAAAATCAATGGTATGTCCTCACCCTGAATACATAGTTTAGTTCTGGTCATCACATCTAAAAATATAACAGAAAACAAGGGGTCCAGAGAAGGGCAACAAAAATATTAGTTATGAAAAGACTTTCTGCCTGAGACTGACGTGATTAGGTTTGTTTGGTTTAGAAAGGAGATGGCACGATAGAGTTATATAAATAATGGGACAGAGAAAATAAATTGAGCGCTCACACTCTCATAACACAAAGTAAAATGCAATAAAATGGAAAGAATCAATAAAAAAGAAACATTTTTACACAACAGATAAATTACCCGTAGAACTCATTGCCACAAAACATCGTCGATGCCAGGAGTTTAGGAGGATTCAAACACGATTAGATATGAATAATGAGAATATCCACACAGTTACATTACATTTAAAAAAGTATGCATGGAATAAACCCTCATGATTCATGACATAACCAATCACTAACTAATGGGGATTAGGAAGAAATTCTCCTACAGCTAGATTATTTCATAATTGTACATTATGGAGTTTCTTGCACCTCCCGCTAAAGTATCAAGTAATAGCCAATGTTAGATACATGACACTGGAGTAGATGGACCAATAATCTGACTCATATAGCAATTCCTATATGTCTGTTATAGCTTTTCAGCCTGCACTTATGCCTAAGGATGACAAATGTCAGGGTTAGGTTCACTATTACACTGAAAGGAATGTGCTGGGTTTTCTGAACCACCTAGATTAGGCAAAAAGAAAAATCAAATTTTTACAGACACTGTGACAAACTCACTGTCATTTCACTTCCAATCTTCCTAATGCTTAAGCTATCCCAAACTCCTTCTCTTTGGGATTTTTTGGATTTTAATTTTCATTCTCCCATTTCATCTTTTAATACATGCCAATATTTTAATCTTGTTATTTTTTGAGCACCCAGGAAAATACTGCAGGCAATAACAAAAACAAGAACAGTCCATGTTTTTCATGCCCTGGTGCTGCTATCTATGGTCAAGCTTATGGAGCACAATGCATTACAAATCTGCAAACTTACTCCTTTTGGGAATAAGATTTTCTGAAGGCAGCAGAGTTTGAAAGAAGGGCATTAGAGTTTCTGAAGAGGAAAATGCTGCCAGCCATACCGATGCCTAAAGCAGCCAGTGACTTGCAAATAACACTCCAGGTAACATCAGGCAAGAAATCTGTTAGCCATTCAAAAAGAGAGCTTACAAAAACTCAGTATAAAGGCAATAAACATGCAAGTCTAGTCTGGCAGGACCAAAGCCTACAACAATGTGTCACCCCTTCCAAAATACTGTATTCTTGCAGTATACTGCTAGATATAAAATCATAATAAATAACTAGATGAATTGCCATATCTGAGGGTAAATCTGGAAAGCCTAATGTGCCATTTCCCATTCCATACTTGACCAGGCAGTCTGCGTGGTGAAGCAGTATGTCTTAAGTGCAAAAAATGATGATGAATCTGCCTTTCATTTCTGTGAGGCCACAGAAATTTGAACTCTTAGGCTTTCATACTGAAGAAGTTACTTTCACAAGGCATGAAAAGAATGGAATTGGTGGCTAAGTAAAGGGCAGATATAACTAACATACTACAGTACTTACATTTCTTTTGTAGTTCCTCATTATGTGTAAAATCCTAATGGCTGAGACCTCTAAAAGCTACTGTAATACAATTATTAATAATTACTACTACTGTACTTTATACTATTGAGGAAATAGCAGTGTGTCCCTTTTGACTAACAAGTGTATTTTTATGATTATCATATTTCTGAGTATAGTAACAAGGAAGGCCAGGATGCTAAAAGAGAAATGACTGAATTACTGTAGACAGATTAGGTTTTAGGAGGAAAGAAAATGTTTAGGATATAACCCAAAATGTATTGAAGTCTATGGAAAGACTGCTATTGATTTCAATGGCCTTTGGATTAAGTTCTGGATGCTTGATCCTGAATTTCCTACACACAAATTCCAGTGAAATCAACAGGATGCAGGAAGGGCAGGTGAATTCAAGTGAATGCAGGATGGGCCCTTATACAGCTACACTCTTTGCTGTAACACCTTAATTGAACTGACATGGTAGTATCAGTAAGTACAACACAACCTTTTGTGTATCACTTTTCCTACAACACATATGGAATGCTTTGGGCAGCTCAGTAATACAAGCACACAACAGCACAAAGAAAAGTTATAATCACTTAATATCTCATCATCATAAACGCAAAGCTGAACATTTTGATATGCAATATCCACAAAGGTACTGGAAAGGTTTGGGAGTTTGGACAAACTCTGCAGAACACTGAATGGGCTACATAGTCCTTAATTTTGGAATCATGTCCAGAGACATTTGGAGAAAGTGTTAAGTAATTATCTGGAATTGCTAAGGACAAAGCATCCCGAATGCTTTCTCAATAACACAAGTGAAGTAAAGGGAGATCTAACTTCTTTAAGAGAGTTGCTCCTACAGTTCTATTGTCACAGTGGATTTGATGGGAAGTGGAAAACAAGGACCTGAATGGCAATATGACTAGACGAAAATGTCCATCAACAGGAAAGATGGTAAAGACTGAGTGCCTGGATCCAGCTTTATGCCATGTAAATTTGGTAGGAGTTACCCCAGTGTAAGACTGGGGGAAAGGCAGTGGAGAATCAGTCACAACCTGTTTGTTTAAAGAAAGAAATGATTGGAAGGAAATCTCATTTCTCACATTTGCTCAAAGTTCTCCTGTCAGGATATAGAAAGCTTTCAGGTTCTGGAACTGATTATTTTAATATAGACCTACAGGAGTGTATGTGGGGACAAGCGGCAGGGGTGTAGAATAAGAAATCTGACAATCTAACATCTTGTAGAAGGTTACAGCAGGAGAATAAATCAGACTGATATTTCTTTATTCTTTTGTCCAAAGAAAGGAAGTTAACAACAACAAAGATATTAAATACTGCACTTAATCCAGGGTGAAAATTCCCAAACTCTTTATTAATGGGAAGAGACCCAACTGGTGGTGATAAACTTCAAATGTCATGAAAAATCATGGATATTTTGGGAACTGGAGGAAACTGTTGAGACAACTGAATATGCTAGGATGGTAGCTCAACAAGAATGACAGGTAATGTATGCTTTTGTTTTTTAATTAAAATTGCTCTGGCACATCTTAAATGGTACAGCATCTTAGCTCACCTGATAATTTTCCTCTTTACGATTGTGATTCAACAAGACAGTTCTTAAAATTGTTGAATCAGGACCTATAAAACAGTCAAGATCCAGCATATTCCTAAAATGCTACTGCACTCTGCTGGAAGGAAACTATGCAAATACAGTTGGGTCGTGAAACATATGTTTCTTCTGAATTGTTTAATAACAGTTCATCCATTTGATCCTCTGATCAGCAGAGACTACTGGATGGCTTTTAGCACATACCCTTCAAACTTGGAACAACTTTACTGATTTGGCTGTACTCACTTTTGTTTGTTGTCATATATAGTCTGAGCATTCAACCTTAATCTTGTTACACTTTTCCTAAATATGTTTCTTTTTATGTATAATAAAATTAAATAATAAATTATTAATAATAATACATGGTTACACTGTGCTATATATATATCAATACGGCTAAACCACCCTGAACATGCCCGATCCCATCTGATCTCGGAAACTAAGCAGGGTCGGGCCTGGCTAGTACTTGGAATGGGAGACCTCCTGGGAATAACAGGTGCTGTAGGCTTAACATGGGCGTGGGGCTAGCAACTCCACCCTGTAAGGCAGGGGTGGGGAACGTCTGGCCCACAGGCCTTATACGGCCCACCAAAGCATTTTATCCGGCCTGCGGCCGCCGGCCAACAACAGCTCCACGCTGGGGCCGGGAAGCGCCGCGCGGGCCGCCACCGCCGGCCGGGGGCAGCTCAGCGATGGGGCCGGGATGCGCCACGTGGGCCGCTGCCACCGCCGGCCGGGGGCGGCGAAACAAGGAGCGGCGGGGAGCCGCCGGTCGCGCGGGGGAGAGACCGGGCTGGGTGGGTCAGTTGGGGGGGGGGAGGGAAGGAAGTTTTGGGGGGGAAAGACCGGGCTGGGCGGGTCAGTTGGGGGGGGGGAGGGAGGCTTGGGGGGGGAGAGACCGGGCTGGGCGGGTCAGTTGGGGGGGGGGAGGGAAGGAAGTTTTGGGGGGGAAAGACCGGGCTGGGCGGGTCAGTTGGGAGGGGGGAGGAGGGAAGGAGGTTGGGGGGGGAGAGACCGGGCTGGGCGGGTCAGTTGGGTGGGGGGAGGAGGGAAGGAGGTTGGGGGAGGAGGGAAGAGACCGGGCTGGGCAGGTCAGGCAGGCGGCAGGACCCTGGCTGGCAAGGGGCCAGTGGGGGAAACCCAAAGCATTGCAGGGCTAAGGACTCCACCTGCCACTGCTTTGGGATTTCCCCTGCTGGCCCCTTGCCAGCTGGGGTCTCAGCTCCAGTTGCCAGCCTGGGCTTCGGGGGGGGGGGGGGGGAGCGGAGCGGCCCGCCGATGACTTTATAAGGGTCAAAATGGCCCTTGGTGGAAAAAAGGTTCCCCACCCCTGCTGTAAGGGAACCAATTGCTACTGAAACACCAACACCAGTTGGTGGCCCATACCCCGGCTGGGGGGTGACGGGCAGAGAGATATATATCAGCATCCTCGCAACTAATAGAATTAACTAGTTAAGTACATCTGATTTCATTGTATATGTTTAAACTGATATTATATATTGTAATTAGAAGCCCAACAAGAACAAACAAACGATAATAAAGTCAGAGACTAGTAAGCTATGGGACTTTCACAGGACTGGAGCATCAAACTTCTAAGACTCAGACTCCTTTAACGTGTCAAGTTGCCCCTGACCCAATCATTTGTCATGCTTGAAAATATGGGCTCTTATGTTTTAAATGCAACATTTATAAAAGGAAAAAAAAGTTACTCAGGACTGTAACTCCTCTCCCTGTTAACAGCTGCATTTGCAGATTTTACTTTTTTTGATCATTCAGCTTTTGGCATCCACTTCCAGCTTTAAAAATCCAACATGAGAAAGAGTGCAGAATTACTAGACCTCTGATGCCAATTTCCTTGCAGACTGTCCGATGGGAAAGGCAATGTATAATCAACCAATCAGGAAAGAAAGACACAAATCACTCCTCCCACTCTCCACATTCTGACGGGTGTACAAATAACCATTCTTAATGGCATGCCTCTGAAGTCTGCGGTTTCCTTCAAACCACTGTATTCAGATCCATTCTGGGTCAGGCTATGTTCTGTTATGCAATCCCAGGCTCTTCTGAGATTACACAGCAAAAGACATTTTTCACTATTAGGAAAAAATACTGTTAACAGGCTTCAGTAGGAGTCCCATCATTCTTCTTTGGTTGGAGGCTGGGGGCTAAGATATGATAACTTGTGGGAAGAATGATACAGAAGAAAGGAAAAAAGATAAAGCAGAAACCACAAAGATTCCATGGGGGGGGGGGGGGAGGAACCAAACAAAACACCTGAAGTGTGATACATCATCAGTGATATTCCATTAAAAATGTAATCAACCTTCATGGATAACAAGAACAGAGGAAACCTTAAGTTCATGAACCACATGGAAGAACACGTGGACTCACTTATTCAGGCAAATGCAGAATATTGCTCTGCTATATGGAAAGGGGATAGCCAGAATCACACTGAACCTTTGTAAGAAGCTACAGCAGGAGAGCTTCATCTTTTTTCACTTTGTTATCTGGAAGTCAGTCCTTAACCGTCAATTCTCTGACATATCCCAGAAACCTTTGCAAGAGTTCCCAGAGCACTTCACAGGAGTTAGTACTGTGATTCATTGGACACTTTTAGCATGCAATGGGCTGGTGAAAAATGGCTAAACAAATCAGCTATAACAGGACACAAGGGATAGAAGCAGGCTCCAACCTCCAGACAGTTGCAGGTGAATGGCTCCCCTTGTGGTCCACAGGCTGATATCTACTGCTCTACAGAATCTCCCCCAAGAGCTGTCTCCCACAGCACACAACTGCCAGTGTTACAGGAGTTTGAGAAGCATTTGAGTGGATATGAATATGTTCGTGAAAAAATAAACTAGTAAAAGCCTTTGTAAGCAGATTCAGTGAGACATTAAGTACTGTGCTGTGAGGGCTCAAAATAGTTGATCTCACAACACCCCTTGATAGTGCTATATCCAAAGCCATAAAGACGGAAACTCATTACATGCCATAGAGAATGAGAGGAGGGAGGAAATGTTTTTTGTCTGATTTCGAATTTTTGTCCATAACTTTTTTATGTTTTAAAGTTAGCAGGAGCAGCTGCTCTGTACAGCTTCCATTCGGCCCTTAAATTAAGTCTCCTTTTTAATGCATAATGCACTTGTTTTGCCTTATATTAATTTAGCTCTGTGAAGTGGCTCAGATACTTATCAGTAACACCTACTTTAAACCGCAAAGGTCTCAAGTTCTTCTTAAGCCTATATTAAGAAAAATTTTTCCTTCCCAATGGGAGCTGCATGGAGAGGCAGGAGTGGGATGGTAGTACTGGTGTCAGCCACTTTCTCTGTCACAAGAATCATTCTACTCCTGCAACTACAAGGACTCCGGTCAGAGAGTCACAGTACATTACCAAGCAAACCCGTCACAAGGACCATGGCAGTTCTTTGCTCCTGTATACTGTTTATCACAGTGTGACAGATATGACAATATCCTGGGCAAACCTTATGGAGTTAAATTAAACTGTATTGAATTACACTTAATGCCTTTAGGGTCCATTGTATTGAAAATGCAAATGTGTGTGTACTATTGTGTGATTCTATAGAGTTTCCTTAGCAGAAAGACAGATCTCATGAAATCTCTTATTAGGAACTTTTCAAAACCTTTGGAGACAGGGCATGTGTACTGTGAATTCCTAGGAATACTTAGGGGAATATAAATAACCCACTTCAAATTCATCCTTTTGAAGCTACATCCTGGGAAGATAAACCACTTGTATACCAATTACCACTCCTGAGAACTCCAGTTCAAAGATCTCTGAATTGTGTGAATGATGGAATAAACTTTTCTTGAGTGATCTTGTTTTGAGCAATGCATAATTTGTAATATATTTTCTCTGTAGTCCTTTTACTTTAATAATCAAATATACTTGTTTAGAAGAATAGGGTGGTAGCTTAACTGTGGGCAGTGACACTGTTGTTAGTCTCTGCAGACAAAGCAAGCAGGTCTTCCTAGGCAGTCTGTCTTTGTCTAGGAATAAAACAGCGAAGACAGGAAGCTAGCTGTTTAGCATGGAGATAGTTGGCCAGAAAGGAGAGAGACAAGTCTCCACCCAGGAAAGGCAATGGCTAGGGAGCTGGAAGATTGTGACTATGTGCCCTGGCTGAATCACTAAAGGAAAACAGAGGTGCAGTTGCCCTGAATTACAACCTGCAGCATATGTAATTAGCAGCTGGAGCTCTGGGCTCATGGTCTTACCTGCAGACCACACCCCCATGGAGCTGTGAAGTGCCAGCTGGCACAGTAGACAGGCACTTCTTAGACTGCCTTGAGGTTAAGAATAGACCCAATAATGCTATTTATATGGGAGGGAAGGGAAGAAAGTCCCTATGCCCCGCTTTATCCCTTACTGTAACTTGACAGAAGAGGGATGAATCTAGCATTAAATAATTAATTCTGCCCTTCACCTTTGATGGCTCCAGAACTAATTTTCATAAGAAAAAAAAGCTCTCTATGGCTAGGAAGGATTTTTAAAAAGTCGATTCACTGCAATAAACAGCTGAAAGGTTAATTATCTCTGTGCTGGAAAATGTTAACATTTAGACCAAGGAAACATGTTTTCGTAATTTCAGAACAAACAAATGTCAGCATTCCTGGAAGAGATCACAATGTTTTCAACTTGTTTGTTTTGTACTTGGTGGATATTCTCTATACTAACAATCTATCTGTTTAAAGTTACAGGTCTAAGAAAACTATTAGCAAGTCCTGAGGTTCTGATCACCCTCATCTCCAAGTGGCTAATGGGATTCAGGGCACTGACTACCCTTTAGAAGCTATATGTTACAGAGATGGGCCTGAACTGCAAAGCTTGCATTTGGATCAAGACTTCTCTAAAGGTCAAAACTCCTCTAAAATTTAGGTATCTCTAATACAGTATGCTAATGTTAACATTACTGTCTGAGTTAGCCATTTGCAATTGATCCATGTTCGTAACTTTCTATTATTTATATTAGGCATAACATATAAAAGCCTGGCAAACATCGTTTACATTTTAAGTAATTTTGAGAGCGAAGGAAAATTGTATATTTATACTTTTATACCAAAAACCTGAATAGAAAGAATACAGCTCACCAAAAATAAATAAATAAATGAAATAAAAGAAAAAAGCAGTTTAAAAATATACAACCAGCATAAGCTGGAAGTAAATGTAGAGGGAAGAAACAGATGCTGGGTACATTTATACCTTTTAATGTACTGATGTGATGCAAAAATTACTTTTTTCTAAGCAAATACCAGAGGCTATATAAAGACTAACTTAACCTAATTCTTTGCATTTACTTAACACCTTTACAAGTGAGTATCTTAAAGCACTTTACAAACATTAATTAAGGTATTATCATACTCATTTTGCAGATAGGGGAAAAAGCAGACATCAAGTGACTTGTCCAAAGTTCCACATAGCAAGTCTGTACTTCTAGTCCCAGAGAGGTAGCACTGAGTAGTAGGGCTGAACAGCGAGATGGTTTAAAATTAGAGTTTTCAAAACTAGGGAGGACTAAAGTACCCCAGGACCTCACAAAACATAGGAACGATCAGATTCAGTTCAGCATTGCCAAGTGCAAGATAATGCTGTGACTCAAGAACCTCTTGGTTTCAACTGGCAGATGGCAGAAGAGTTACAAGGGATCCCCGGGATTTGGTATTTACATTATAGCTCGTTAAAAAATGTCATGTGTGATTTTTAGGGAAAGCCTATGATGACCAGCATGACACAATCTTTGAAAAATGTATGTGTAGATAATGCTTGAGTTGATATATAGGAAATTATGTCCTTAGGGCCTTGTAGTTACAGACCGGTAATCCAGAGGTAACATATCTTAAGACCATTTCCACAAGGCCAGAGGTGGGAGACTCTTATCTACCTGGTTTAACATTGTGTGTCTTACAGTAGAAGAAGTCTATTTGTGTACTCAGTCAAATGCCAATGAAGAGATTGTGGGAAGGTCAAGAGAAGAAATAAACAGCAAGACCTGAACAGCAGGGGAGGAACCCCTGTTTTCAGATAAAGGTCTAATATATCTATGGGTGCAGAAAGACACCCTGGTATCCTTCATCTGGGGGAAACAAGCTGGCAGCAGGTTTGGTCTCAAGAAAGGAGGATCTCAGCCATCCTGGTTGAAAAATGCTGTGAGAAGAACTTTGGGTAGGCAGCACCTTTTTTAGAAAAGAGGGAATCTCGTTTGTTAAATTTAAGTGCTAGAGTGTGTTATGTTTTTTTATTGCATAAGTAACCCTGTTTCCATTAGTCCTATTTGCTATCCCTTGAATTCTCTGTTCTTTGATAAATAAATGCATTCTTATGTTCACTATAAACATAGATAAGCACTGTGTGTTAAGCGGAACTAGGGTCTAAGGTGTAACTGGCAAGCTGGGATACACTGATCCTTTGGGAACAGCAGTGCTGGTAATAATGTGAATGTCCAGTGGAATAGGGGCTGGACACTCCAGCGGGGCACTCAGAGGATTTAGGGTTTGAAGTTTATCTTTCACTAACTTGCATGAGGGACAGCAAAGCCTGCATGGGCGGAAAGGCAAGTACTTGTGTTGTCTGTGGCTGGGCTTGTCAAGAAGCTGACTCCTGGTGGGCACAGAAAAGGCTCTTTCGTGCTAAGGACAAATGGTAGTGAGATGTCTCACAACCCTGGGTGCCCCCAGGAAGCATCACAAATGCACATTAGAAGAAAGAATTTCAACTGCTCTTACACACTCATGGGTTCTGAATTAGCTTTGATCCCTTAGGAAACAGATAAAGGCAACAGTGACACTTGTTCAGTGCACAGTGTCAAATAAAAAGTGTCTAAGATGTCAGGCAGAATTAATAATAGGATACATGATAATATGGAAGATATTTAAGTTATTTAAATCCTTAGGTGGATTATGCAGAGAATAAGGATTAGAGGCATGTGTGTAGGCATAGCTGTAGATCTAGATGGCTGGGAGTTAGAAGACATGGTTTCTATCACTGACTTGCTGTGTCACCTTAGTCAAGTCACTTAGGCCAATATTTTCCTAAGTATCTATTGATTTTCATATGCCCATTTTTGGGTGCGCAATTTGAGACATGTTGAGCCATTATTTTCAGAGGTTCTAAGCATTTACAACTGCGGAGGAAGTCAATGGGACCTGTATGGACCCAAAACGTCTGAAAACCAGGACTCAGATCCTGAAGTTGAGCATCCAAAAATGGGGAGACCAAAAATTAGTGGACACTTAGAAAAAATTATCTAAATGTCCCTGGACCTCAGTTATTCCATTTTTACATTAATAATAATAATGCTTTTCCAAATTTGTAAAATGTTTTGAGATCAACAGATGGTGAGTACAAGAGTGCACTGTTTTGTAGAGGAGGGAGAGGATGATTTGAGGTAAGGAGATATACAATTAATAGGACTAGTTTTATTTAATATGGGAAAGAAAAAGGAGAGTTTTTGATATAAAATAGATAATAAAGAAGTCCAGTTGGATCACTGTTTCCCAATAATACTAGACCAAGATCTAACGGAAAGGTAACTTTTAAAAACTAATTCAAATACTTTGCATAATGTATCAAAAACTCCATGCCACTGAAAATCTTCCAGGCAAATAAGCTTAGTAAGATTTTAAAAATAAGAGTAGTATCTACAGTTGCACTAAAATTGTAAGGTGCATCAATTCTCAAGCTTCAGAACACAAGGTGACACCAGTATGGAGTCAGAATGAAATTGTATCATGGATTATAGACCTGCAGAATCTGAGACAGAACGGTGATTTTATGTGCACCTCTGAAGCAACTGATACTTGACAATTCTATAGACAGGATACTGGACCAGATGATGTCTTGGTATACTCTAGTACAGTAGACTCTCGATTATCCAGGATTGGGTTAACCAGGATGTGGATTAATCAGGACGTCAAAAACAAACAAACGCGTAACTCGCAGGGCTGGCTCTGGCTTTGTTGCCGCCCCAAACACACACAAAAAGCCCCACCACGGTGCAGGGCAGCCAGTGAACCAACATCCCTTCCCCCCGGCGCAGTGTGGCTGGTCACCCAACCCTCCCTCCCCATGTTTCCTATGGATGGTGATTATCCGGGATTTTATCAACCAGGATTAATTTTTTCCCTATCATCCTGGATAATTGAGTCTACTGTATGATAATTTCTATTTCTGTATTTTTAAATTCATACAATACCTACACTATCATAGGTTTTCTTTTTATTGGATAATGTACTCAGTGGACCTCAGTGTGTCCTTCTGGGCCACTATAGTCTATATTCTAAATATGAACTGTAGTAATATGTACCAATTGTGAAAATGAATATTAAACCAGTAGATTATTACAATAGCTATTACGATCTATCATGCAAATATGCTTTTAGACAGTTTTAAAATGGTGGATAATTGAGATTGCATAATTCAGCTTTTTTGGTCTTTTGACTGCTAGCCCAATTGCTGGGGATGGCTTTGAAGTAAATCCACGTTCAACCCAGGGAGAACGTTTTATGGCTGGGTTTTACAGCTGGACTGATAGAAGTGGATGGATGAGCCTCACTAGTTTGAAGTTTTACTAATTTCATATATTTTGGGATTCTCAAATCTATTTGAAGTTCATGCATATTTTCCCTATAATTTAAATCCACGCTTCCCCTCCCACATAAGGACAATTACATTTTTTTAAAGATTAGCAGCTGTGTTAGTCTGTATCCATAAATAAAACGAGGAAGCCTTTGTAGCACCTTAGAGACTATCCAGTTTATTTCAGCATAAGCTTTAAATGCATCTTACTTCTGTTCCATTCTATGCATCCGATGAAGTGGGCTATAGCCCACGAAAGCTTATGCTGAAATAAACTGGTTAGTCTCTAAGGTGCTACAAAGGCTTCCTCGTTTTATTTTTTTTAAGTGATCTTCTAGCTAAAGAGATATTTGTTCTATATATTTGAGATAGAACCCAACATTCTAGGCTACCACAAAGTGGGTGACCTGTTTATGACATATGTAATGCCTACTTGTAGTTATTTGTTACTCAATTAAATTTCTCTTCTCACTCTCACAGTCTTAAGACTTCCATCTTGTTTCTTCTGTGGACCACTTTCATTTTGTTTCTCCCCCTATGGATTTTATTCTCTGCCATCATTCTGCTCTTTCTTCCCACTCTGCAATCTTTTCTACAGCAAGCAGAATGCACACCCTATAATGTTGGAGTCAGAGTTGAAATTTCAAACCCAAGATATTCCCCTATGTAAAAAATGAAGCAAACCAAGGACTTCACTATAGGGGTAAGTTGATCTAAGTTATGCTACTTCATCTACATGAATAACATAGCTAGAGTCGATGTAATTTAGGTCAACTTCACACAGCTGAGTCAATGGGAGATGCTCTCCAGTTGACTTTCCCTTCCTCTTTTCAGAAATCTGGCCTACTGGGGTCGACCGGAGAATGCTCTGACATCAATTTAGCAGGTCTTCACTAGACCGGTTAAATCGATTGCAGCAGTGTCAATCTCCCCATAGTGGAGACAAGCCCTGAGTTTGCTCATCCCTAGAACCAAAACAAAGTTAACTAGAGTGCCATAAAATACATTTCTATAAAACTGAGTGCAGGGCAGACCAAAGTTCAGAATGGGCTGATATTCAGCAAACCTCATGATAGTGCGCTGTTCCCTTTCAGCTTGCATTCTTATGTAGATCTTCCTCCAACTGTGGTGTTGTGTTCTCCATGTGTGCAGAAAACAAAATTGACTGTATTCCTGACTTTTCAAAAGTAGTAGCTCTGTTGTCACAGAAAACCAATTGGAGAGGCAGGCAAGAAAAAGGTGAGAATTTAAGGACAGAAAGCAAGGTGAAAAGAGGAGAAAAACCTCAGCCCGAGAGGGGAATAAGCCAAATGGGAAACTGTAAACTAGAGAACCAGTGCTTAACCATAATACACAAGGGCTTATATCAGGGTTCCCTCCCCACTCTGAACACTGGGGTATAGATATGGGGACCTGCATGAAAGACCTCCTAAGCTTATTTTCACCAGCTTAGGTTAAAAACTTCCCCAAGGCACAAATCCTTTCCTTGCCCTTGGATGGTATTGCTGACACCACCAAGTGATTTAAACAAAAATTCAGGAAAAGAGACCTGCTTGGTCTCTCTCTCTGTCCAGAGAGGGAACAAACAAAGAGAGCACAAACAACTCGACCTCCCCCCCCCCCCAGATTTGAAGGTATCTTCTTTCCTTCTTTGTCCTTTTGGTCAGGTGCCAACCAGGTTATTTGAGCTTCTTAACCCCTTAGAGGTAAAGTGATTCTGTACCCTCTGGCCAGGAGGGATTTTATGTTATTGCATATATAAAGGTTGTTACCCTTCTCTTTATATTTATGACAGCTTATTTGACTTCTTTCTAAACAAAGTTGAAATGAGTATTTCTTTGTTACTTTTGTATCCAGTCCATTGAGTACTGAGTGGATGATGCAAGAGATGAGGTCCATGCAGCAGGAGGAGGTACTGATCTTGCTTTTATTGCTATGCAATAAAATCTATATATATAAAAGTCAAATGGTGTATGCGTGCGTGTATGTACGTTCCTTTACTCCTTCCACACCGTTTGAGCTAGAGACTTGAAATTTGGTACAGTTATAGGCCTTAGGGTCCTAATCAGGGTAAGAGTCGAAAATTTTTCAAATCTCACCTCTGACGCCCCCTAGGGGTGAAATTCTTTAAAGGCCAATCACATCAGCTGGGCAGCTGCTGTTCTCTGTGACATAGTTATGATGTCATAATACCCCCCTCCAACGGACCCTGCACTCGCTCAGCTCTGCCCCCTCCCCCCTCCAACGGACCCCGCACTCGTTCAGCTCTCTGCCCCCTCCCCACCTCCGACAGAGCTGAGTTGGGTTTGGTCGGAGGGTAAGTGAGGTAGGGGTGTCGGGTTTGGTTGGGGGGTGAGGTGGGGGTGTCGGGTTTGGTCGGGGGGTAAGTGAGCCGGGGGTGTTGGGTTTGGTCTGGGGGGGTGGGAAGGTGTCGGGGTGGATGGGGGGGTGAGGTGTGGGTGTTGGGGCTGGTCAGGGGGTGTTGGGTTTAGTTGGGGGGGTGAGGAGGGGGGTTGGGGTTGGTCAAGGGATAAGTGAGGTGTGGGTGTTGGGTTTGTTTGTGGTGGTAGGTAGGGGTGTCAGGTTTGGTTGGGGGGAAAGTGAGGTGGGTGTGTCAGGTTTGGTCCACGGGGGGTGAGGTGTGGGTGTTGGTCAAGGGGGTGTTGGGGTTGGTAGGGGGGTGACGTGGGGGTGTTGGGTTTGGGGGTGTGTGAAAATGTGAGTTGGGGTTGGTCGAGGGGTAAGTGAGGTGGGGGTGTCGGGTTTGGTCGGGGGGGTGAGGTAGGGGTGTCAGGTTTGCTCTCTGCCCTCTCCCCCCTCCAACGGACCCCGCACTCGCTCAGCTCTCTGCCCCCTCCCCACCTCCGACGGACCCGAGCAACGCCGGGTATTTTTGCTAGTATCATATAAAATAGTATTTTGCACATCAATGTATACACACACAGAGCATTCACAGGACACAATTTCTTTTTATGACAAATCTTTAATTATGACAGTTACAAATTTTGACAGAGGCTGTGTTATTGCTGTTTAAACCTGGGATTTTCAAAAGGAGCCTTGGTACCAGATGCATCTGATTTCAATTCTCAAGGCAACACAGGAGCCCCAGTACTTCAAAGTTCCTATGGGACCCAGATTGGGCCATGGAGTCTCCTTAGAATGGGATCTGCCTATGCTTTTCTGAGGGGAGATGCTCCTTTGTGGCTGAGCACATGGCTTTAACCAGCCTATCAGGATCCTGAGCTATCATGATCTTTGTAGATGGAACCCATGAGTTAATGGATCTGGAACTCACTGAGGTGCTTTTATTCTGAGGTGGGTCTGCCTTGCTGCACACAGTTGCCTAAGAAAAACAGTTTCAAAAGCACCTTCCTAGCGTGTAAGATCCCTTTAAGAAGAGGACTTGCCCACAGTACATTTGGCAGGGTTATGTACTTCCTCTAACCAGAAAAATCACCTTGTGTGCTTGTATCTTTTACTGGAATTGCTGCCTCACAAGAGGGGCAATACCTAAAGCCAAGAGATTTCAGCTTCTCTGATCAGAGAAGAAACAATACAAAAAGTAGAACTTCCAAAAGCTAATGAAACTGTCAGTGAGAAACTACCTAACTAATGCTAATACACACACAATTATTCACAGCTAAGGCAAACATATATGTGAAGATGCGGGACACTGAGGAGTTTGTTCTTGCAGCCACAGGGGGTGAGAATGAACTGAGTGGCAGTTGGGCCTGCTCTGCCCTTTACCTCCTCAGTCACAGGTGCGTAAGTATGCCTTAGACAAAAACACAACCTGAAAGGACACTGCTAGCCAAAAGACACTAATCTTTGGTGTATTCATGTCAAGAGTGGAATCCCGACGGATGAGTGCTCCAGGAAACATCTTCATTACTAGCATTTTGTGTGTGTTTGAGGGCTATGAGACAAGTGAAACATGGAGAGCTTCTCATTCATTGAAGAGAGTAAGTTGTGCTATTTCGTGTGGGAGGAAGGGCAGAGGAGAAATGGGGCCCTTGCCGGCTTTTACAAACCACTGTGTAATCTTCAGAGGCTTGCTCGATTACTGGGGTTGATGAAAAGGGCCAGAAGCCAGCCAATAGTCTTCAAAAGACCCTGATATAAATTATGAATTTAATGCAGAAATATTAGTCTTCCATTTATTTGACCAAAGAAATGAAAAGCTCCAGAGCATTAAAGCACACAGCTCATTAAAAGGAGGCCTCTATCTTCTGATAGCTCTTGTCTAGCAGTCTCTGCTCTTCTGGTGATATTTGCAGAGAAACTACGGCTGGGACTCTGCCAGGTCAACAGTTAAAAGTAATCTCAGCGAATCTCTCAGCAAACTGTGATGTACTCACGATGAAGAACAAGGAGTTCAGGGACTGAACTAATTGTGTTTTAATTTGTGTAATACTAGCAGCAAACAGGGTTTCAGTGTTATTCCACTGTAATTCACCTCTTGCAGGAGCAAAACGAAAACGCGACAGAAAAATATCCCTGATAAAGAACCAAGCTCTAAAAGTATTTATGTATGCACTGGTTGATCTGCATTTTGGGAGGGGGGGGGAAGCAGAGTATTTGGCAAGAAAAGAAAATAAGGGGATGTAACATAGATTGGCTTTTACACGACCTAATAAGGAGGTATGGGAGCAATTTGACAGACTGCGGTAGAAGATGGGATCTGTTGACTTCTCCTTACCCCACTACAAATCTGCCCTTTATCAATTGATATGGCAGGCAAAGAATGGATGGAAAAAAGACCACATACTGGTCATGTGATTATTCTATATCCAGGACATTTTGAAATGGTGGCAGTGTATACCTGCTAAACTACAACAGCTAATAGTTTTCCTATTTTAGTATTTACACATTTTCAAACGTACAACTGTCTCTAGAAAGACATCCGACGAAGTGGGTATAGCTTATGTTCTAATACATCTGTTAGTCTATAAGGTGCCACAGGACTCTGTCGCTTTTGTCTCTACAAAGTACACAAGAAATTAATTCAAAGCCAGGAACAACCCTCCTTCACTACTCCCTTGCTGTCTCTAACACAGCATGTGAAGAGAAATTTTGCTGCTTATTCCCTCCCATACTGCCTTTTCAGGATATTTTTAATTGTTCTGATTAAAAATTTACTTGGCTAGTACCACTGAGAACACAGTTCATTTCTAATTTCCAGTTTAATATATTTCTTTCTCAAAAGCTTGTCTCTCACCAACAGAAGTTGGTCCAATAAAAGATTACTTCACCCACCTTGTCTCCATGTAACAGGGTCGTGACCAGGTCATTCTGCAGTGCCTGGCATTGATTTCCCTACCTGGATGCCTCAAAAACTCCAGATCACAGTCAAAAGGTAATTAAAACCACTCCCTTTCTGGGATCCAATGTATTTAGTTGTCACACATGTTGGCATTCTAGGCACCAACCCGATTACTCTCTTCAGGTAGAGAGTCCCCAGGCTTCCTTCCCAGAGCTGGGTCTCAGTTCTTTTACTCTTTGTAAGCCCCAAACTCCTGTGATGTCAAGGTCCTCCCTGCAGGAGCTTCTCTTACACTCTGCAGTTTCCTGAGCATCGTCCTTGTAAGGCCCAGTGGGTCCCAAACCCTGGACCTGCGGCCGATATCTCCATACTACCACCCAGCAGCAGCTCATGCTCCACTATCCACAACACGCTGTGGGGCACAGACTATGGCAGGTCCCGCCTCCAGGGGTCTGAAAGAGAGCAGGCTCATGGCCCTGATTGGCTCCCTGCCCTATATAAACCCAAAGAGCATTCCAGAAACTGTCCAGCAACAGCGCAGATCTCTGGTAGCTGCCCTGACCATTCCTGCTCCTTGTTCTTGAACTCTTGGCTTCGCCCCCAGCTTGATTTGGACCTCGCCTCTTGACTCACAGCCTGAAACCTGAATTGGACTCTGATTCTTGGTATTTACCCTGGCCTGGAACTTGAGTGTGAACTTCTCTGCCATTCTAAGCCTCAGGTGTGACCCTTCTCTGACCCTTGATCTCAACTGCCCTTGCTAGGATCCTGACACTTCCCTCTCTGAAACTCCTTGAGACTTGTAGGAGAATCACCTAATCCCTGCTCAGGTGTGCCTACTTAGTAACTAGGGGAGGCTGGCTCTGTGGCCTTTAGCCCTTACAGGGGAAAGTCACTCTGTTACACTTTGTATCTTTCAACTAACCTCACAGAGAGAATTTTTGTGTTAAACTTAAAATTGGGGCCAAGATCCTGTACTGAAAAAATGTATCCACAAGATATTGAGCAAACCTTTCAGAACACATGATTCCATGGTGTCCTGCACCATTATGGAGTATACAAATGAGTGGAGCTGAGATGTGTTGTCCAGGCAGGAAAGTGCATGCAAAGATGGCTTTAACCAGAGAAGTACAGAGACTCTGGACTTCTGGGTTCAATTCTAGGTTCTGAAGGTGTGTTCTAGTAGTATAGATCCTTCTGCCCCTGTGCCCACAAGCTGCCAACAGCCTCTTCTCCACCTAGTCACCCCTGCCGTCAGCCAAGCCAAAAGGCTGTTCCACCAATCATAGGCTGTTCTGGCCATGCCCATTCCTCCCCAGCCATATCACTTGTACTAGGAGCTGTTACAGTGGCTATATGTCACCGGAGGACTTTCCTGTTCAGATGCAATCCTTCGGAGGTGTCTATGCTGTCTGTAGGGCCACGGAGCCAAAAGTATTTAGCAACACTAGTTTAAAACTTTACGTCCAAGAAAACATATTGCTGGTACAGCCTTCACCTCATTTTCTGAATATCAGCATTCAGCTGCTTCTGTTTTACTTGATTTTGCAATTAGACATCTTTTCTAAACAGGATGAACTCCTAAGTATTGTTCTCCCAACTTTTCCTTATTGTTACCCATAATGGTACAGGATAAAATTGAGAGGGTTTTTTGTTATAAGCTGATTGTTTCACCCAGGTCAGGTCTTCTGGTTTTAAAATGAGACAGTACAGCTTATTTTCTATTATGTATATACTGTCAACTTTATTTCACTTTGTGGTCTCTGTTAGAAGTTTGGGCATTATTGATTGGTGTATCTTTTATTATTTCAGGCATGTGCATTCTCATTATCTTCACTGGAATTTCATCTATGCATGAATGCATTACTGATATTAATGTCTCAACAGTTTCATATACACTTCTTACTGGAATTTTTTGGATGCCAGCAATCTTGCTTACTTAGGAAAGGAATAAATCTTTCCTCAATATGCCTGCTTTTTTCCCCATTTCTTTTGCAAAATTAGCAAAGTCTTGACAATAAAAGGAGGACCACTTTGTGATTAAACTATTGATGGAATTTCAAAAATATTGGCTAGATTATCCCATACAAGTACTAAATTTATGGATGTGGATAGCACCATGGTCATTGCAGAACATCTGGAAATGTTTACCAACTGCTGTCTACTCTGTAACGTTCCACAAAATTCTGAGTCTTCACAACCCCTTTTGATTTTGAAAACATGTGCATGAAAACATTTTTGTTCACCAGCATGTTGGAGAAAAGGGAAAATGTCACAAATACTTGTAGAAATATGTATTAACAAAGTATTCGCACAGCCATCTTGAAAGCTCTTTATGGATATACAAGTAGTCATTCAATCAGTTAGCAGAAACAATAACATATGACTGAAGGGATTAGTCATAGCTCAATACTCAAAACAATATTCACAATGAATAGTTCTGCAAGCAATCCATTGAATAGACAAATATGTTCACATAAGCTATGAATCAAGCAATTCTGAACTGCAAATACATTCATAAAAATCTAAATGTGCTGCAGATAATTTACAAGCGGAAAAAGGGCTCAAAAATCCTACTCCCCATCCCACACCTGTGGAAGCCTCTGATCCAGTTAAACAGGACAAGGTGGGAGCAGCACCAGCAGAAGACAACCATATGCAGGAGCCTGCAGCCTTTTCATGATACAGAGATCACCACCATCGAAGGTCCTGCACTCTAGCATGCAAGGGCTCTAGAGTGCAACGGCTGGGAGATACTGGGAAAAGGGCAGGTGGGCTATGACTAGACCATTATGCCTGAAGCGAGGGAACGTGCTGAGTGAGGGGACTACTGCAGCCTCGAGGCTGCACTAGTAGCCATAGAGCAACATGGTTGCCATTCTGGAGACAGAGGACTCTTCCATCCCCCAGCCTCTGTAGAGACTTTAGCTCACCCCCTGCTGCATTATGGGAGTTCAGTAGTTTTCCCAAAGAGAATGGTTAGCAACAAAGGCTATATCACATTTTTAATTACAGTAGCCTGAGAAGATCACCAACACAAAAAATGGCAGCTATGGAACAGATATTTTACCTAGAGTAAAAACACAGAATTAGCATATAGGACATTAGACTAGTTCTGGACATGTCTTTCCTATTTTTACATAACTTTCTGATGCTTCTTTTATTGTATCAACACGGATATGAAGACTGGCAATTAAAACGTATTTTCAGCAACATCAGTATGTCTAGTTTTCAGGTCTATGCATTGTCTTGTGATACCTGACAATACAGCGCTGCCCAAGTGGCAATAAAAAGAAAAAGCTGTGCATGGCTGCAACAAACTTGTTCTTCACATTCTCCATAGTTAATATTCCCATTTCTCTTTATGCTGAGGTGCACTCATTATCTGATCATAGCCTAGATTGTTCTCCTGGACATCTGACTTTTCAATTCCGAGGTATTAATTGAAAATCCTGTTCACAGCAAGAGACGTAACTTAAATGTTAAGAACGCTTAGGGACAAGAAATGCAAAGATTTTAGATGACTCCATAAATTCCAGTGGCACATCCATTTCTTTGCATAAATGAAATTCTGTTTCATACAATGCCAAGCCCACTTTAAGGAAAATGCCAACAACCAACCAAAACGTATTCACCTGTTGAACCACAATAGCTACCAGGCCAGAAAAATAATTGATCCATCCAGCATACAGTATGTAACAAATTCAAGAGAACAATGGTGTCAAATGTCTGACCATGGTGGGAAAAGCCTACAGGATGCAGAGAATAAACTGATTATCAGCTAGGTTTAGATTAGAAATTTCCCTTCACCCCTGAGATAATATTGCATAATTAGATTCACAGCCCCATCAACCTACAAGAAAAGACATTATTTTTAAAACCCAATTTTTAAAATGGTTTCAGCTAATAAAATTTTACCTCAACCTCTTCGAAAGAGCATAAGGTAGTTTAAACCGTGTGACGGGTGATTTAAAAAATAGTTTTATCTGCAACATCTGGCATTTGTCGCTGTTAGAGATAACAGACTATATTAGATGGACTACTCTTTTTTTCCCCCAGTATGATCATTTCTGTGCTCATATTCTAACAGGAAGAAATTCTGATGCCTGGAAGTATGAATAGTTCTAGTTACATGGCTGGCTAATAGAAAAGAGAGCAAAATCTAATCTCCCCGCTCCCACACACTAAATGATAAACAATACTCTTATATGACCCAGTACTATTCTTGTCATGCACGTTCAGGAAACATGTGTGGATCAGACCACAAGAAAGGAAGGAGGGAAGAAACAAACAAATAGCAGTCATGGCTCAATGGTCTAGGAGTAGAATGAGGATATTATGGGTGAGATACACTGGCAGATCTATGTGGGAAGTTGATTTTCAGCCAGCATGATGCTTCCTCAGCATTCATGCAAAACTTTAAAAGGAAAATAAAGTTTTTATAAAATAAAACCCATGTTTGAACACAGTGCTGGAGAAAACATTTTGGAGCTATGAAAATGTAAATGTCCAACCACTGTAATAACCAAGCATGTTTTAATATTTTTTTCTAGGTAACATTTTTCTAGATTACTTACTTGGGATGCGTATATTCGTCAATGAGGACAACCTTTTCCACCAGTTCTCCTCCGATGGTTCGGACTAAATCATAGAAGTCATTTTCAGAGTATTTCTCAGAGGGCAGCCAAAAGGAGATGTCATTTTTCAAAGGAGGATATTTGCTGAGAGGCTAAAAAATAATAATAATAAAAAATGTATACACATCTACATAAATGTTTGATTTGGATAGAGATACTTAAATTTGCATTTTATGCTTGTAATAACATGTAATAACAAGTTTTCATAGAGTTAATTCCCCCAAATTTTGCAAACTTTATGCACTGTTTTTAGAAGCACAAATTGAATTTTCAAGCAGCTAAAGTGCAGTTCTAAGCTGAAAAACTAATCCCTCAAAATGGCGTTGTGGGGTTCCAATGTTCATTGTCTCAGTGCCTCCTCTGCTCAGTTCACAAGTAAAAAACTCTTTCTTCTAGCTGCCATTTCTGAAAACTGACTCAACTTTAATTCCTTCTTGCACATCACCACTAGCAACTAAGGCTCTGTAAGGCAAACAACGCAAGAACACTGTGCAATCCTTCCCTATCTTTAATGAGATTGAACAGGCATACTCAAAAATAAAATATGGCTCTGCAGTTAGAATAAACATTAATTCTGCTAATTACTTGTGAGCAGGAATAAAATTCATCTGCCTCCTTCCTAGATGTGTTGGTTCTGCAGGTCTAACAGATCTAGGTCTAACTACGTAAGAACAGGTCTACCTACTTAAGAGTAGGTAAGAACTTATTTTTGTCACTTTAGTCAATATTTATGACCTTTAAACACATAGCAGGGCAGATCTGTTCAATAAGAGGAGGCCATTTCATCACAGGAATTTTCAAGGTAGAATCAGTTTAAAGATTTACACAGTTCTTTTCACATCTTCAAAATATGCTTATCACATTTATGCATCATATTTCCGTGTAGTTGATTTTACCATGTTTATCTCATTTATCTTCTGTAATGTTTATGTTTATCTTCTGTAATGTCCAATTTAATGCTAAAACAGTCTGATTTACAGTTCTTGTGCATTCTTATTTGTAGACGAAGCAAAGAACATATTTAGACTCAAAAAATGGGGGTATCAGTTAATTTGCTCTATTGGTTTTAGTTACAATAAAACCCTTAAGATTAAAAAAAGACAGGCTACAGTTAAGATAATTAATATCATAATCGTTACAGTATGTTCTCTAAGCATGCAGTGGTAAATGTGTCACCTTTGCTGGTGGCTGGAAGACCCTGTCTCGTGAGCTAAATGATTAGGAGAGCATGCCTTGATATTTTCAAGATCACAGAGAGAGGAACAAAATGAGGCCAATGTTTACATACACTGGACTTTAAGCCCAAAGCTAAAGCCCACTGAAGTCAATAGGCTTTGAATCTGGCCCTTAATGAGATTTTTTTCTTTAAATCAATCCTTATTTTGAACAAAAAATAGAACCACACCTCTCCCATTCCTGCTTAACTTTCTAATTATTTGCATTACCATAGAACTTAGGAGCCCTAGTCACAGGCAGGATCCCATTGCTTTAGGTGATGTACAAACACAGAACAAAAAGACAGTCCTTGTCCAAGGGACTCACAATCAAAGTATAGGACAAGAGGCAACAAAGGGATACAGATAGAGGACTATAAGTAAACAGGGAGACAATATCGGCCAGCATGGTAGGTAGTGATCTCTGTATACTAGCAGACTAAATGTTGTCAAGTTTTATGTAGGAATCAAAGCAAAGGAGATGTTTGAGGATGAATCCGAAGGTGGATAATGAGGTAGCTTCACTGCTGTTTGAATGAAGCACTTCTAAAGCATCCCGGGCAACATGGGAGAAAGCACAAAGCTGTTTGTTTGAAAATGTAACAAGTGGGAAGAGGAGGCTACCGTCACAAGGTGATAGGAGGAAAGCATCTTATTTCCTGCATTCCCACTAAAACGTTGCATCTTAATTAAGAACATGTATAAAGGATCCTTGAGTACTACAAGAGTATATTGCTTATTTTGTTTATACAAATGCAACAGTTCATATGTAAGAACTGGTCCACACAGTACATTCTCAATAAAAAATGGATTCTGTGATTGGGAATGTTTATGATAGAACAGTGAAATCCTAAGTGAATACTTGATAGAGCAATAAACCTGTTAGTAGGACAAATTTATACAAATCCTGTTACGTACCGTGTAAACCTTTCAATGAATATCTGATAAGGAATATAGTACAAGCTTTAAATTAATAACCCCCGTGAATCATTATTACATTATTATTGTAACATGAATAACATGAATTATTATTGTTACATGAATAAACTTTTCAAACAAATTCATCTCCTGTATACCAATTTCAAAACTCCACAGAATAAAGCCATCATACAGGAGCTCTTGAGACAATACCAACTTTAATGAATAAAAGGAATACACCTCTTCTGTTACATCACAGCCAGAGCTGTGAATGTTGGACACACCCTAGACTTACTATGTTAATACAAAGTTAACGTACATTATGATGTTAATGATATCAGTGTGATAGGACTCCTGTTTTAATATATTTCTCCCTCACCCCACAAGTTACATTACATTACATTCTCCATTACCAAAGAACCATAGCAACTTACTGAACTAATTTCAAGGTATTTAGGGACTAATCCAAAACCCACTGAAGTCACAACTCTGTATCAGGTCCTTTATTTTGAGTTAAGCAGGAGACTTGCCTGGAATAAATATGAACACAATCTGCAGCTAATCCAGATGGTAGCTACATATTTGTCTCTTAGCCCTGGTCTACACTGGGGGTGGATCAACTTCAGCGACGTATTTAGGTTGACTTATCACAGCGTCTTCACAGCACTGAGTCAACTGCTGCTGCTCCCCCATTGATTCGGCCTGCGCCTCTTGCAGTGGTGGAGTACCGGCGTCGACGGGAGAGAGCTCAGGGATCAATTTATTGTGTCTAGACTAGATGCGATAAATTGATCCCCGATAGATTGATCACTACCCACCGATCTGGCGGGTAGTGTAGACCTGACCTTAGCAGTATGATGTTAGACAGTGATACTGCAAAAAATATATATCAATGCTGTTTATAAATGTCCTGAATCTGAAAGGTGCTGAGCACCCACAAGGCATGCTGAAGTCTTTTGCCATTGATTTCAGCAGAAGCAGGATTGGACCATTAATATGAAGACAACAACGCTATTCTCAGCTAAACTCAGACGTACAAGGCCAGATCCTTCAAAAACACTTGAGAGTAACCTTACTCGTGTGAGTAATGCCACTGAACTCAATGAGACTACATACATAGCAAAGCTACTCACAAGCATAAGTATTTACAGGATTTCATCCTTTTTCTGCATTACCAAGTCTTCAGGAAAACTAAACATATCTTTGGAGAATTAATCAACCCATGAAATTACTCCCTCAGACTAACAAATGTATTATTATTTTTTTAAACAGAGCTGGAAAGAATATTAGCCTTTCATCTCCAAATAGACAAATATAGTTGTTTCCTTTACTCCTAGGCTGACCATATTTCCTTTAGACAAAAACGGGACATTGGGAGGGCAAAAACGGGACAGGGTGTGGGGGGGGGCATGGCCCCACCTGGGCCCCCCAGCACCGGCCGGGGGGGAGGCAGAGGGGGGTTGGGGGGGATGGATGGAGGAATAAGCAGAACAGGGATGGGGGATGAAGAGGATGGAGGGAGAGAGAGAGAAGGGGGGATGAGGGATGAAGATGATGGAGGGGACGGAGGGAGAGAAGGCACGAAGGTGAGAAAGGGAGAGGATGGATGGATGAGAGAAGATGGGGGTAGGGAGCAGGGTGGATGGAGGAGGCAAGGGACAGCGAGAAGGAGGGATGGAGAGAAGGGAGATGGAAGAGGAGGCAGTGGATGGAGGGAGAGAGAGAAGGGAGGGATGGAGAAGGGGGATAGAGAGAAGGAAGAGAGGGATGGAGGGATAGAGAGAAGGGAGGAAGGAAGGGATGGAGGGATGGAGAAGGGGATAGAGAGAAGGGATGGAGGAAGTGAGAGGAGGCAGTGGACAGAGGGAGAGAGCAGGGAGGAAGGGGGGGATGGAGAGAAGGAGGAATAGAGAGGAAGAGGCTGCAGCGGGCGACGGGCTGGAGGAGGCGGCAGATCAGAGCTGTCAGGAGCCGCAGCTGGGAGCGGAGCGAGCCGGCGGGGGGGGGGGGGCTGCCGGCCAGGTTTTCTGAAGAGAGAAGGGACGGAGGGAGTGAGAGGAGGCAGTGGACAGAGGGAGAGAGCAGGGAGGAAGGGGGGGATGGAGAGAAGGAGGAATAGAGAGGAAGAGGCTGCAGCGGGCGACGGGCTGGAGGAGGCGGCAGATCAGAGCTGTCAGGAGCCGCAGCTGGGAGCGGAGCGAGCCGGCGGGGGGGGGCTGCCGGCCAGGTTTTCTGAAGAGAGAAGGGACGGAGGGAGTGAGAGGAGGCAGTGGACAGAGGGAGAGAGCAGGGAGGAAGGGGGGGATGGAGAGAAGGAGGAATAGAGAGGAAGAGGCTGCAGCGGGCGACGGGCTGGAG
The DNA here is from genome assembly GCA_032164245.1 of Sternotherus odoratus. Classification (NCBI taxonomy): domain Eukaryota; kingdom Metazoa; phylum Chordata; order Testudines; family Kinosternidae; genus Sternotherus; species Sternotherus odoratus. The sequence continues at coordinate 100,369,141 of JAVMKO010000002.1, forward strand.
GAGGCGGCAGATCAGAGCTGTCAGGAGCCGCAGCTGGGAGCGGAGCGAGCCGGCGGGGGGGGGCTGCCGGCCAGGTTTTCTGAAGAGAGAAGGGACGGAGGGAGTGAGAGGAGGCAGTGGACAGAGGGAGAGAGCAGGGACGGAGGGAGTGAGAGGAGGCAGTGGACAGAGGGAGAGAGCAGGGAGGAAGGGGGAGATGGAGAGAAGGGAGGGAAGGAGGAATAGAGAGGAGGAGGCTGCAGCTGGCGGCGGGCTGGAGGAGGCGGCAGATCAGAGCTGTCAGGAGCCGCAGCCGGGAGCCCGAGCGAGCCGGCGGCGGCGGGGGGGGGACATTTTATGATTCCATGTTTTTTCTGAGTCCTGCCCCCAAAACGGGACAAAATTGATATTTTGGTCAAAAAGACGGGACGGTTAAAAAACATTAAAAAAACGGGACGTATGGTCAGCCTATTTACTCCCCAAATACACGAGAGGAGACCAGCTAACTTGTTTTCCCTTTTACCCTCCTGCTCAGTCCTGCAAGACCCAGGTGAGCAATGCAAATGAACTTCACACCTCTTGAAAATGCTAAAGGGGAACCATTCTTTCGCTTGCAAAAAGGCAACAAAATAAGCAGAGGAGCCTAGGGAAAAGGTCACAAGGGGGAAATACTGGAACCTTCTCTGTCACCCTGGAGATAGAGATGTGGGAAGTCCATTGCCAACTTTTCCAAGCTTCAAAAGATGAGCTAGGGGTTAGATGTGAGGAGGTTCTTGTTGTATCCAGACTAAGCTGCCCCTCCCTCCAACTTTTATAATGGAGTACTGCAATGTTCATAAAATAACACAAGAGAAATATGATTTTTTCTAATCTAAAAAGAAATAAAATTGTAGTATGCTGAACAGCTTGGGGGTGGGGGGGTGGGGGAGAATTCCTTCAGCTAATAAAACCAGAAGGAAATTCCAACCAAAGAAAGTTGTGTTCAGGGCTTTTCCTAAACCCCAATGTTCCTTCTGTTTTCAGGTCCAAGGCAAACAATAGCCCCAAACTCCCTATCCTTGAGGTGTAACAGAAATTGACAGCTGTCTCAGTGGTTTGATCTGCAAACCCCTTGACACTGCTGTTTGGCTCTCCCACCACTACCAGCAGCCACCCCTTGTTTGCCATTTCCTCTTCCCTTTCTATACTCCAGGCAGGTTTCCTCAGAGGCTAATGGGCTCCAGTAGCTTCTGAGCTAAGCCCCGCTTGCTAACCCTTGCCTCCCAGTTTTACATGCCAGGGTTTCTTGGCAAGTTCCTTCCTGACAGTCCCAGGGTACAGATATGTACTAGGTCCTGCCATATACCTCACATAGCACCTTTTTTTTTTTTTTTTTTAAAGTTTGAGAGTAACTTGAGAGGCTTGAGAAACTGTAGAACCATTTGCAGAACACGGTCAGACATTTTTCAGGATTACTACACAGCTCTGGCAATGCACAGCAAACCAGTTACCAACTTTCATGTGGCTAATAAGCTCCCCGACTTTCACAATAAGCCAGAAAACAAGCTAATTCCATTTCAAAACAAGGCCAAAACAAGTTAATATCTAAGAACCCCAACACACTATGTGAGTAGATCCCCTGCCCTGGTGTGCAGTCTGGGACTGTGGTGGGCCCACTGTGCATCTCTGACTCTCTCACCCCCTTCCTCTGCTTGCCCCTTGCCCCTGCTTGCCAGGAGCTGATACAAAAGAAAATAAATAAATAAATAAATAAAAAAGGTACAAGTTACAACAAGCTACAGTAAAAAACTAGCCAGTAAGCAACTCACCAGCCAATTATGCCAAAAACAAGGCCAATTTCTGCATTTCCCCCCCGCAGGTTCGGCATGTCTGCTGCAAACTCTATGCTACTTCCTTTCCTCAGTCCACAGTTTTCTATATAATGAGCTTTATGGTTGTTCTATTTTAGATCTCTCCACACCTTCATTTTCAAATATTACAGCACATATACCTTACACACTTTTCAGTAGTCTCAGAAAACTAGATAAAACTAGATACGTGACTACAGTATCCACAAGGTATTCCCACTAAGTACAGGAAGTAGAGGGAATATTGCAAATACCTGAGATAACATTGTGTGATTAACTGGGCAAAATTGGAAAGTATTTAAGGATGAGCACAGAATTATTAAATACAATAGACGCTTTTGAGGATCTATGCCTAATGATACATGTTTATGGTTAGAGATCAAGAAACGACAATAAGCCATAAATCATTTTCTGGCTGTCCTCTAATAAAAAATAAACAGAATACATATCAACACTGCAGCCATGGTACATGGTACTTACTGTCATATGAAATGAGGAACTGTGCATCCTGCTCTGCCAACCTGTAGAATATATCTACCTAGAAGTATCTGATATACCTAACCACCTTGGCGACTAAGTACCAGATGCATGTGCTTAGAGCCTCTAATATCAGGAGAAACTTGGTGATGGATTCAGGCTACGGGAATTACATGCTGATCACAAGGGTACTCTCTGCTTGTTCAAACAGAGCAGGGACTGCCAGCTAAACTGAACCAAAATTCCCACCCAACCCCAGCCATAGAGAAGAGAAGCCTCATAAGATACTACCTTACTTACAAAAGAGAAAGACCTGCATATGGTACCTTCCTGCCCTTGGGGAGAATGCTGTCTGAGAATGAGGAAGGGTTAGTGCTAGGAGTGAAGACGACACGTCAATAGTACCATAACCAATATTTCATCCTAACCCAATGCTCTAAAAAGCTGGTAGCACTGCACTGTTTTTGCCTAGTGCTTTTCACAAATATTTCACGTTAGCGTTATATGTTTTTTCAAATACAGTGATCAAACTGCAGCATGCTGAGGGGAACAGGAGAGAAACTTTTCGATATGGTGTTTCACTAAAATTCTCTCAGCTACTGCGGAGATAAAATGACACTCCGAAAGATTCGCAATGAGCCATAAATTGAAAAAGTGGAGAAAAAGCTTAACTTGTATTTTGACAGCTGTGACACAAATACGATTTTAATGCACCAAAAACTGGGTTAGCAATTCCTCAACAGTCAAAACTATTAAAAAAGCCAACTGTGTTTTACTGTCATCACTGTTCTAGCCAGAAAATAAATAAATGAAGGCTATCAGCATTATTGCTGCCGCAGCTTTAATAGTCCTGCATTGCCTATATTTTGGATAAATGTACACAAACTGCATAGGGTTTTAATGTGACATAATATTCTCACGCCTGTAACAGATAACCCTTTCTCAATACATTCAGTGCTGAATCTACACCAATCCACTGTTATGGTTGGAAATGTAAACACACAACAGACATGAAATTCAAATTTGCAACTGTAGCTTGATCCAGTTGCACATACGGTAGTACTTTGTATTAAGTGTATATGCTGTTAAATATATGCTTTCATATCTATGCCCAACATAGTCAATTTACAGTTCCTGCAGACAGCATAACTTTGCATTTCTCGGCTGTCAAGGGTGTAAATTCCTAGCCATAATGTTCCATTAAGGGAGGGTCCTCCTCACATCAAATTTTGCTTTCTTTTTTATATTTCAATCAAGAGGTAAAAGTACCAACAAGCAGAAAAATCAAAACAACAACAACAAAACCTGATGTCACAGACAAATATATACAGTATGGCCCTGGCCCTGCAAAATATCTTCAATTCCCAGTAACACTCAGCACCTTGCAAGATCAGGCCCTTTTCCAGCATACAACCCGAGTTATTTCACTGACGACACCATTACCCATTCAAATCAATGCTTGAGAATACTGTGGGCTAGACTGTGGAATTGAACCAACAGGATGGATTTGGGGGTAGCACACTGCTTTACTCTCCCAGAAGGAGCTCTGGGAGCGGCTGTGCTTCTAGAGGCAGGAACCCCCGCTGAGGAACCCAGCATGTAGGGAGAACAGACATGATGTACCATCTTTGGATGGTGCAGTTTGCTCCCTCCTCAGCACACCTGTGCAGCTTTGCAAGTCAGTGTAGAGGAGGCTGGGAGGGGAAGACAGGACCCCGGCCCTAGACTCTTCATCCTCTTAGGGGTGATTTAGGCTCCTTGGAGCTCAGGCACTGTGATTATGCATGGCCCTTGCATGAGCAGGAATGGCTTTCCTTATAGCAAGGCCCAGGCACAACCTACCCTAGATTTGAAAGTCTGCTATATGAGGGACATGAATGCCTATAAAGTGCTTGAAAAACAATTAAGTGTGACAACCCCCCCCCCTTTTCTTTTTTTACTATGCTCTGACAACTCCACCACAGACAAAGGAAATTTCACCAATTTTTCCAGTTTACTTCATTTTTGGGCCAAGAACAAGCATGGTAAATGTAGTCTGGGCTTGGGAGCCCAGCCCATAGAGGAGAATGGGGGCATGGGGCACATGGACTACAACTTCTAGGAGGCTTTGCAGCCAAATGATCAAGTCACAATTTTTGATTTTCAGTTTTTTATTTTTTGCTGAAAAGTTGAAAATTTCCATGGAACCTCCCCCATTTTCAACCCAGCTCTGTGAATTACAAATGCCAGGGACCCCTTGTATAGCTTTAGTACTTGGTGGCTGATCGGAACTTTTGATTCCTAAGCTGCATTTAATAACTCAAATAATTCAAAAAATGCTAGAACTGCCCTTCTCTTTCAGACGAAAACCCAAATTAAAGCCAGATCCTACCACAACAAGCATTTGTCTGTTAATTCTGTTATTGAGTTGAATGCCAATATACACCAGCACATTGCATCAATCAAACAATATCCAGGTTTCCATTCCATTTATAACAGTTAATATCCCCCTCACTTGGGTGGTACAGAGAAAGGAAACGTCAGATTCCCCTCCTGAGATCAATACCCTGAAGAACAATTACACATTTGGCAGCAAGGGCTGAATTGTTTGTCAGCAGCAGTCCACACAATTAAAACAATGTTGGATTACAAATAGCTGCTGCTTCTGATCTTGACAAACACTTTTCTTTTTCATTTCCCCCCCCTCTCCATACAAGAAAATAGAAGGAAATATTTTATGGATATGAATCAGCACTCCGTACGTTAGCCACAAGACTGCCTCATCCCCATGTGAAGCAAGTCTTTAGCAGGAGAAGCTACCAGACACAAGGGCTTCTTGAAAGTAAGAGTTGATATGACAATATCGTATATCAGGCTCCCCGCAGGTACATCACAGAACATTTAAAAGTACGCGTTCTGTTTAGGCCCCTGGGTTGCCAACTAGCTTCTTCCCATCCCATTCAGCCACCTACTCCATTGCTGCTGAAATAATCACAAACAGCATGAAACAAATGCATGCTTGTTCTTTTGTCACAATGAAACCAAAACCTAACAGCAGCAAACAGCACCCTTCCCGAACATTGAAGCGGTTATGGTTCATCTCAGAAGCAGCCGCCTAGCTGAGCGGAGGTGGAAAGGGCAAGCGGTGTTCAATATGACATTGAAAGATTAACATGCAGAATAACTGAAGGGAAGTTCAAAGTGTTATAGATGAGTATATCTCAGCAGCTTCTGCCCACCAGAACCACAGCAAGGACCGACAAGAAGAATAGTATTCTAGCAGAACTCAGATGTGTAGTCAGTGGGGCCGGTGAACATTGAAGAGGAGAGGGCAGAATGCACAAATGAGATATCAGGGAGGGCTGCACTCCCAAACCTGAAGGCTGAGAGCTGAAACAGTATCTTACTGTACAAAGCTCCTGTGAGTCAGTGTCATTCTAGACAGAATATAGTAAATATACCTTTTTAAATGGTGTGTTTAGATCATATTTTAACATGTGACTATCTGGGAAAAAATGTGACAAATTATAGAGATAGTCTGAGAAAAAATAGCTGCTGCACAGCTGTCAACTATCTGTCTTCAGAAACAGAAGAGAAAAGTCGCTCTTTCCTTGAAAATTCTGTATATTAAAAAATAGTATAAGCCACAACAGACCAGTCTTCACGCCCACGTATGAATCGTCCTTCCTGATCCATGTTAAACCATTTAATATCTTAAAATATTTATGAGATTAATAATCATAACTGAAAAAGGAAGGGAAGGTATAGTATTCCTGACACCACAAGGACACCCATGGACAGATGCTGCGCATCTTGGCAAACAGAAATCGAAAACATCTTCTGACCCCGGAGCTTCTGTTTGGCACAGCAATTAATGTGTTTAATATTTAAAAAGTAAAACTGTACCCCAGCTGTCATTTCGGGGACCAGCACAAAAATACACACAGAATAATGCAATGGGGGGGGGAAAACAATTTATACTTTTTACTGACAATTACGTATTAAAAATCCTTACAGTGTATTCATGTCAAGCTCATGTTGGCACAAGAGTAGAAGATACAGAGTTAAAGTTCAGTTATAATCTGAAAAAAAGACTGGGAAAATGGCATTGTGGCATTCCATAATCATTGTGCTTCTGACTCCAGTCCAAATGTGCTCAGCGTGTACATAAGAAAGATGGGTTTGCCAACTGCCATCCCTGCAAACTCAACCTGGCATCTAGAAGTTGTTCCCTGCTTCTGCGTTGTCACCAAATATAAAATACTCTGCACGCCAAATTAGACCCCATGCGACACCTATGAATTGAATTCAATGGAGTTACTCCAGATTTACATCTGTACATTGTTTGGTGTAAATAAAAGCAGAATGTGACACGGAGCCTATAAAGGGAATTTTTAAGAAGTTGGGCATTGAAAGTACATGGGTTGTGTCATATCTTGATTTGGTTTCGAGGAAGTTATTATTAATAACAACAGTGACAATAGTAATAATATCACCTAGCCCTTCACCTAGCACCTACCACTTTTCAATTAAGAGTCATCCTTTCCTGATACTTGGAGATTCAAACTTTGGTACCATTAAAGGCCAACCACACAAAGTGTAGATACTGGTATAAAACCTGGTAATTTTCTAAAATAAGGGCGTGAACCCATAACTTTCTGCACAAGTGCAGTCCCACAGAAGTCAGTGGGATGAAGTCCTAAGAGCCCAAACTTTTCATAAGATATACAGACTTTCTGCAATGAGATCCTGGGCACTGTCTAATCACACTCTCCTGTTACTTGTGGCTCTGAGAAGGAGCTTAAATATGTGTTGAAAAAGCCCATCATATTGCAGGCTATTGTGCCTTTCTAAAGTTAGTGGAAATAAACAGTGTGCTCACATTCATTACACTATTTTAAACAACGATTCTGTTATTTTAAGTTTAATTTATTCAGATTTGTTACTGTTTTACTTCTCTGAATGGAAAAAGCATTTTGTTTTTTAAACAGATCTCTAGGGTCAGATAATTTAAAAAGCAGGATGGACTTTATGGAACCTTCCACATACAAAAAATCACTTCTATCTCTACCACAAAGTCATTTTTATACCCTAGTAAGTTATAAACAATTGAAGGGGGAAGGGAATAGAGAGGCATAAGTAAACGAAAGGCCCATTTAACCTTAACTAAAGCATCAACATTCTACTGTATACAGCACAGAAATACTCACATGCATCGCTGCAATATACACACACAGTGCCCTTTCAGAAAACTTCCTAACAGCAATAGCCAACATGCAAAGTATCACAGTTGCATTACTAATGAGATGACATTTAGTGAAAGTAAAATTACTCTTTTGGAACACCAAGCAATGTTTCAGTTACAGAGATTTTAACCGTATACTATTTAAAAAATGCAATCAGTTGTTAGGGCCAGATTAATCTTAATCTGAATATAGGGGCACCAGCACATTAATGACATTCGCAGGTGACACTGAACTAGAAGGTGTTTAAATTTCACTGAGGACAGAGGAATTCCAGAGAGATTAGAAATACGTCCAGAAAAAAACAAAAACAATAAGATTCAATTTGAAAATATGTCTGGGGAGAAATAATTGGAAACACGGATAGTTCAATAAAAACGAAACCTGGAAAGCAATAATGCAAAAAGAATCTTAGAGGGATAGTTTCCAGCAAATTATATACAAGCTTGTAATGTGAAACAGCTGTAAAAAAGTCTGGTTTTACGCTTCATAACCAGAGAGTAAGCAGATTCAGAGCAGGGAGGCGACAGTCCCTCTCTAGACATCACAGGTGAGAGTACACTGGCTATACTACTATCAGGTCAGTAGGCAGCTCAGGATACTAACATTGGATGATGTTAAGATAAGGGAAGCAGAGATGATTAGGGATCCGAAGGAACTGAGACTTCTGAGGAAAGGTTTAAAACTCAGCTTGTTACAGCACTAGAAATTGTTCTGTATCTCCCTCTCCACAGCATCTCTACAATGCAGTGAATCTCTACCCAACCTCCACCAATGAAATTCCCTACTACAACAGGATCTCCCTTCTAAATATGGCCTGCCAACCACCATCCAAATTCGAATAAATAAATAACATTTTTAGTATTTGTTAATTACTGGTAATGTGCTCAGTGTTGGGCAAGGCAAAAATAAACAGCCCATGCCATGGGACAGACAAGACTTACAGGGTGACTTAGAAAAAGGTGCTGACTTTAAATCCCCTCCCCTCATCTTCTCAGTTTCTTACAAACCTCTTGAAAATGTTGGGATGAAGATGATGTTTGATTGGCAAGGTCTCCCCTGGCAACATTAACTCCGCCACCTGAACTATACATTCTATTCATGTGCCTTTTTCTTAGGCCAGTGGTTCCCGAACTCCAGTCTGAGAAGCGCTTACTAGTGGTCTGCAGAGCTAGATGGTTATATGATGCTAGCTCTCCTCCTGGTTTCAAGAGGCTAAATATCATTAAAAGACAGCTACAAGCATAGCCATACTTTTCTAATATTATTTGCCCATTTAATGGTGTTAGGTTCAGAGAGGTAGCCATGTTAGTCTGTAACAGCAAAAAGAATGAGAAGTACTTGTGGTACCTTAGAGACTAACACATTTATTTGGGCATAAGCTTGCCACAAGTATTCCTGGTTCTTTTTGCCCATTTAAGCACTGCTGTGGGATCATATGCAATTGTAAGTGGCAGGGGAGTTGGTTCTCCCAGTGGGGACTAGGAAGGGCATATGAAATGGAATGAATTCTCTCTCTCTCAGAAGTTAATCTCTGGGGACAAATTCTGGTCCCCAAACACAGCTAAGTAAATGGGATTTGCATAGAGATATGGGAGAATGAATGATAGAACCATAGGATTAGAAGGGACCGCAAAGGTCATCTAGTCTAATCCCCTGCCAGGATGCACAATTTGTTGCATCTAACCATCCAAGACAGGTGGCTATTGAGCCTTCTTTGGAAAACCTCCAATGAAGGAGCTATCACAACTTCCCTAGGCAGTGTGTTCCACTGTCCTACTGTTCTTACAGCTAGGAAGTTCTTCCTGAGATTTAAATCTGCTATGCAATGAAACAGAATCCTTTTCCTGCCTGGCCGAGTGTGAGCATAAACTGCTCTGCAGCTGCTATTGAAGCAGCTCCCTACCTCTTATGTCCCTCTCCATGGGAATACCGACTAATGGCTAGAGATTGCCCTCTGCACATTGCCTCCACAGGCTGTCCCCCACAAAGAGAACTGCACTGGTTCCATTGCAATTGGGGAGAAGGTTCCCAGGGGTGGGAAAAGGTGCATAAAAAACAAACAATTAAGCAAGAAATATCATATACATATAATGTAAGTCTCAGACCTGGACTGTTCTAAGAACTACTTAGCATACCTGGAGGGAGCTGGCAATAGGTTGACAGACTCAGCAGAAACCCCATTTGTCAGTAGATATTATGGGCCTGAGTTTAAGAGGAGCTGAGCACCTGCAGCTTCTACTAACGTCAATGGTAAGCCCAGGCTGAGATGTTATTATTTTCTTGTTTTGGTACCTACTTTTTCTTGTTATGCTTAATAACAACACTGAGATAAATCACTCAGTGGGATAAAATATTGCACTTATCAACAATTCCCATTAGAGCTTTATATATATATAAAAAAATGCAAGTCTTAGAAAACTGACTTAAGCAACAGGAAGACATGTTTTTTTTTAATATATAGCTTAACAATATAAACAAATCACATCCAACATTTCATTTTAACTCAGAAGAAAAATATCATTGGGTACAATCTGTTGATAACATTTCCTTTCCCACTCATTCCCACTCATTACGTTTGGAGAGCTGTTTTCTAAGCAGTAGCTTCTCCACAACACCCAAGGGGGAATTGTACCAATATTCCGTGCACATCATATACGTAGGAATTACTGCACCAGGAACCCTGTGGCCAAATGCAGCATATGTAGAAGCTCCTCTATGCCCTCTACCAAGCTATAATGTTTTTAAAAAAAACAACAAAAAAACAGCAAAAGGATTTCCAAGAGATGGTGCAACATAATTCCTTGACAGATGCAGCTTCACACAATGCCCTGGACATTGCTGTGGAACGAGTCTTTCTAGTAAATGGGAGAAAAATCCCCCCCCTCCTCCCCCCAAGCCTCTCAGCTAGGAGCAGATCTGTATTGCTTAGGAAAGGTACTATGTATGGTCTCATAAGAGCTATGCTCCCTAAGGCTCATGGTCTGAGCGTATCAGTGATGAATCTGAAATGCTAATGGGGATTTCCAGCACAAGAATGGCAGTACTTTTTCCTCTGTTTGGGGGAAGCTTTAAAACTAATAGCAAAATGTTTGGTTACTAAAAGAATGTCCAGCCTAAGAAACTGCAAGTGAAGGAAAGCAACTGGACTGACTGTCTTCACTTTTTTCCTCTTATTTAAAAGGTGGGGGGGGGGGGGAAGCCTTTTTCTTTTCTTTTAGGAAGACAAACATTCCTAAAGGAATGTCCTTGTTTCTTTCAAAGTTATTATACAGATCTAGACATCGAAAGTCCTCTTAACCCAACAATAGACGAAGGCAAAAAAGGGCATGAAGCGCATATAATGTTTTTATGCTCAACAGCAAAATCTAACAAAAGTCTAAAGTGTTAAGTGCTCCCTCCCCCCCTTTATGAACAAACAGAACTTCTGAACACCAGAGCTATGTCTATAACAGGTTTTTCCATTCTACTTTTCAAAGCAACAATAGAAAAATTGGTTCAATATTACTGTTTTAGGAGACTGTGTTTAATTTGAAAATAAATATGCAAACTAGACTTTAAATCTGTGTGAAGGTTCTACAGGATAGAAGTAATCAATGGTAATTCATTTATTTATTTTCATGTGAAATTGCAAACAATCCCTCTCCAGTCTACAAGATCCTAGTTATTATTTTACATTTTGTTCCCTGCAGTGACTACTAAGTGTCAACTTGTGCCACATTCCAGAACGACAAAGGAAACGGGAAAAGGATATTACAATATTGCTATAGCTTCTTTTTTCCCCCTACCGTGCCTTGTGTTGTTTGGCTTTTCTCTGTAGCCTAATTCTTATTCTGATCAGAGAAGTAGTAGCTGAAAACCAGATTTTTATTAACACCATATACATCTAACGGTGCTCATGCCCACACCTACATACATACAAACATATGCACAATCCCTTCCCATTTTCTAATACCTTTAACAGCTGAGCTGCTGTGGCTAATCATGATGATTGAATGGGATTTGTGGATGGACATTAGAGCACTCTTTACCTAAAGCTCTTTGTAAGATGCATTTTTGCTTCCACAAATGTTAAAATAGCCATCAAGTAAACTCATCTTTGACCGAATCCAAAATACCCTTCTCCCAGAGCATTGGTAAAAGGAACATAGAGTGGTATCAAAAACTCTCTCTTTATTTTATAATGTATATACCTGCATACACATACATCTAAATAAAGTCTCGTCTGTCTCTCACTATATATATATATATATATATATATATATATATATATGTGTGTGTGTGTGTGTGTGTGTGTGTGTGTGTGTGTGTGTGTGTGTGTGTGTGTGTGCTTATTCACAAATGAAATGTCTACGCACACTCACATACATAAAATGCAATATTATTATTATTGTGGTAGCGCTCAAGGACTCCAAAACAGAGAACAGGATCCCATTGTGCTGGGCAATTTACAAACACGTAAGAAAGATAGTCCCTGCCCCGAAGACGTACCTTTAAATTGTAATCTCTACGCTTATGGCACAGTCACCACATGGCCTTCTAGCATGAGTATAAACAGCCACATAGACCATAAAGCACAGCTTAGCAGAGTGCCCTTCATGCCAGAACCTCAGGATATATACCATAAACAGTTCTCTACATGCACAAGCAGTGCCTCCAATGTCTAACATTACTATTTTTACTGCCCCCACGGCCAGAGCCTCTCTCCGCCTCAGTGGGGGTAAGGCTCTGGCAGTGAGGAGGCAGCAGGGAAAGGCTCTGGCATCTTTCTGCTGCCAGGGCCTTTCCCTGCTGCCAGCCCCCCACCCCTGCCCCCGGTAGACCCTTACCCTGCTGCAGTGAAAGGTTCCAGCAGCGAGAAACTGCCAGAGCCTTTCGTTGCCATGTGTAACTGCGCACCACAGGGACAAGTGTGGCCACAGCCTGATATTCACTGTGGCATGCAGCTGCCCATGTAGCGCCTGTTCTGTACATGCCATCGTAGGTGTAGACATCGCCTAAGTATATGAAGAGAGACAACAGGCAGACACAGAAAACAGGTTGGGAGAACACAAGACAACAATGGGGCAGTTACCAACAGGAGTGGAAACAGGCGCACACACAGGGTATGGCTAGACTACAGATCATAGCGCGTTTCTGTATAGCACTTCCCAATTTAGCGCAATAGGTTATGCGCTAGAGCCTGGACATATTTGTAGAGCTTCTGGCGGCAGTGACAGTACCGGGATAGGGCAGGTATCCCAGCATTCAGCTGGGTGCAACGTGCTTTGCAAAGGGGGGGGGGGGGGGTTGAGGGGGAACTGGGAACATGTTCGCAGGGTGACGAGATCAAGCTGTCAGTGAGTTTTCATTAGTGAAAACTGACAGGCTGTCTATTTAAGACACACAGCTCCCTCCACAAGCATTTTCAGTGTTTATTTGCTGTGAATTGTTATAGAGAAACTGAAGAGGGACTTCCGCATTTTCCTTCTGTTTACAAAAGAACACTTAACACGTCATTTCCCTTAAATGGCTTGTTGATTGCCTTACATGGCTCGGAGGTGTCCCAGAGAGCCCTTATCCTGTTAGGAGTGTCACTTGCAAGTGTGTAGGGTCAGATAATTATAGCGCTAATTGAGGGTTTTAGCGCTGCAAAGCGCCAGTCTAACCATACCCACAGGTGAAGTGACTTGCCCAAAGTCACACAGCAGATCAGTGACAGGGCTTGTAACAGAACCCAGATGCTACGCTGAACTCCGAGTGCAATCTCTTACCCACTAGACTAGAATTTATTCTAGTAAGAATTGACAAAAAATGTTACAGGCCCTCCAGTACCACAGGAGCATTTTCCACATACCCATGCCTTTAGAGAGAGTAATGAATTTGTCCCTGAGAAATGCTTAGCACCTGAAATCAGTAGTAGTTGGTACTCAGAGCCTCTTGCAATCAGCCCTAAATCTATTATTATTTTAAAACTCTGTGTTTATCCCATCATCTGATAGTAATTTAAAATGAGTTTTTAACATATCGCTGATGGAAATTGCTCCATGGTTTATTTAAGCACTTTGTCTAACCATTATGCTTCACTATTCAGGATGTTATAAAGACTGGGTTGATGCATTCCACAGCAGAATTATTCATTTGTGAGCTATTTGTTTTAAAGAATCTCAACTCCTCAAACTAGGAATGTATGAGGGTTAGAGATCAGACAGCACGGCAGCACATTTCTTTTTTAAAGCTCCTTTAAGCTTTTGCTAAGTACCCATTTAAGAAGCAGCAGACGTACTGTTGTTTGGTTACATTTGCTTTTACCTTAAAAACAATACAAGTAGCAGAACTATATGACTGAAAATAAATCTGTCTGTTGCATCATTCTATCTGCAATACTAAAGTGAATGTGTCAGCACTGGCGATAGCTAATTCCTTTTTTCTTGACCTTATTATTCTGAGGGAAAAACACTGTTGAACTGAAAATTCTATCAGGCCATATAACCTCCACTTTTTGCATAAAGATGCACTGGAAGGAAGTTCCTAATGGTATGTCCAAGATTATTAGGGATCTCTTTAAATTGATATTGAGGGATGTAATTATTGGGTTTATTTATCATGTCTGCATTTTATGAGTATTCACCCAGTAATGACTAAACAGCTAATATCCTGATCTAGAATGCTCTGGGCGGAGGGTAAAATCTGGGATGGATAGTCTTGGGTCAGTTTTTTCTGTTATTGTTCAAAAGTCCTTGTCAGGAATTTGAAAGAGTTATGTAGAGGATATTATACTTAGCTGCAAAGATTTGAAGCCAGGTACACTGCCCTAGTACTCAAAAAAGGAAGGACTATGAAGGTGTAGAAAAAATATACAGTGAAACCTCGATTTAACGGACTAATTCGGGCGAGGGGGTGTCCGTTAAAGCCGAAAGTCCGTTATTTAATAATTTTTTAAAATCATTAAATAACAGGACTTTTGGCTTTAACGGACACCCCCTCACCCGAATTAGTCCGTTATATAGAGGTCAGCCCCCCTGCCCGGCTCCCCGCAGCGGGGCGGGAGCCGGCAGCCCCCGAATAACGGATTTCGGATGCATCGGAAATTTTGTCTGTTGCATCCGAAGTCCGTTAAATCGGGGTCCGTTAAATCGAGGGTTTACTGTATAGCTAAAACCTGTGTCATGGGGGTCTCCCCTGGCAGTTGCTATGCTGTTCCTAGCCCCCCCATAGCAGGTGGTACAACTGTGACCTGTTTGCTAGGGGTCAAAGAGAATATAGTGGAAGTTTCTGCTGTTTAGAACAGTAGTAACTTACAAGTGAGCCCTTCAAATCCGCCAATATCTGCTTTAGATCCATGAACCATTTCTGCAGATAGCAGCGCGGATGTGGATACAAATTTTGTATCCGTGCAGGGCTCTGGCGGTAAGAGCCGGACGGGCAGCTGTGAGGAACCGCAGTATGGATCCTCCACCTTTCCTGGGCGGGGAGCCTGGGGGGGCAGGGACGCTGGGCAGGGGGCTGCTTGTGCCCATGCCCAGGGCAGGAGGAGGGTCCACGGCAGCTCCCCACAGCTGCCCACCTGGCTCTTACCATGGCCAGGCTGTGACACCAAGCTGAATCCCGCCCTGGCTGCTATGGGCAGCTGGCAGCTGTGGGGAGCCTGGATCCCTCCTCCTGCCCTGAGTGGGCTGGGGGGAGGGGGGGAGATGGAAGGCAGGGACATGGGGCAGGGGCTGGGACACTGGGCCGGGGGCTGCTTGGGCCCACGCCCAGGACATATGGAGGCTCCACCGAGGCTCAGAGCCACAGCCCGGCCACGGTAAGAACCAGCAGGAAGCTGTGGGGAGCCGTGGTGAACCCTCCACCTGCCTGGGCGGGGTCCTGAGCCGCCCCCAGGCAGCTCCAGAGATCTGTGCTCTTTCCCCGGTCAGGCCAGCGTGGAGACCAGCCAGGGAGCCATGGCAGACTCTCCACCTGCCCACAGTTCAGAGGTGGGGGGAGGCTAAAAGCAGCCTCTGTCCATATCCCTCCCCTCCACGCTTCTCGCCTGGGCAAGGGCAGGTGGAGGGTCTGCAACTCCATGTGGGCTTCCCACTGCTGCCTACACGGCTGTCCTCAGCCTGGCCCTCAATGGAGGGCCCAGCAAATTTGCAGATATCTGCAGATAATTGTGTGTATCCGCGCAGCGCTGTACTTACAAAGCTGTCTAGTGTATAAGTTATGCAGTGTCCCACGAGGAATAGGCTAAGCAGAGGGTTACCTGACTCTTCTCTATTTCTACCAGAAAATGCACCTTGTTTTCAAGACATGGCTCTGGCATATCAATTGTGTGGAGGAATCATTGCAGCTACATGGTGAGGGAAGAGACATGGAATCAGATCCCAAATTGTTAAGCATCAATGGGAGCCTTTCTATTAACTTAAATGGGCTTTGGACCTGGCCTACAATGCACCAGGTGCATTTTTCCTCTGAAGGCCACTCTTACAAATTGGGACCTGAGGTTGGGGGGGTGCAATTTTTTCAATGGATGGAGAGTGGCATTTGCATCTAAGTTTCCCCCCTATTCTATTTCCTCTGGATTCCCTCTCTCTTACATTCAGGGAATAATTCAGGGAATGGGAATAATACCACCCCGGTTCTTTCACTTTTTGTTGGCCTTGTCAGGTAAGGTCTCTTACTAAGTGTCTGCAACACCTATTGCAATGGGACCCAGGTGGTGACTAAGCTCTGCCTCAATAGAAATAAATAACACAACAAGCAGCCACTGGGAACTGAAATTCGGAGGTTCTGAGTCTTCAAGGTGGACGAAGTGGGAGTGGAAGATTGAAGTATCTGGCCAACAGACATCTCTCCCTGCCCAGACTACTCATGGCCTTCACAGATTTTTGAGAACTCCCAGGCTGTGTTCTGTGCTGTTAAATAAGCAGAAGCAGAGATGGGGAGTAGTCAGAAAGAAATGAAAGCACTGAGTGAACATGTTGGCTGAGGAGAAGGGTTTCAACTGCTGGTTTCTGGATGACTGTTCAGCCAAGACAGAGAAGAGTTCCTGGTATCAGGTGGGATGGAAAGATATGTTCTGTTGCAAGCTATAAACAATCCTGGGATGTTGGCAAGTATGCAAAGGCAGGGGAGTATAGGGCTGTTGGACTACAGGTTTTCATCACAGCAAAGAATTAATTTCCTTAGTGAGAAAATATAGAAATTGGTCCAGCTTTTAGAGTCACTTACAATTACAGCTGTTTTAACGCTGCAGTATATTCTGACCTGAGGAGATACACAGTGGCCTCATAAAATGCAACTAGGGAAAGCAAGCAAGTGTGAGAATGACACTGCCCCATTCATATTCAGAGAATGTATTCTTTTCTTCCCAAATTCAATACCTAGCTGGGTTATCAGAGCACAAAGCAGAGAACTCAGCGCATCTAAAGAGTACAAGCCAGCCATTGCAGCCAGTTTGAACTGATCACATACTGTGAAGGGAGTGGGTCTAATGATCCACCATTAGTATGCTCATTTGGGGTGATCTGCAAAACTCCCTCATAAGAAATGCAGCATTTCCAAAATTATGCCAATAAAATTTTTATACCACACCATCACATATTCTCTATATGTATCTACAAACATGCACTCTGTATACCTCTTCAATTACAATAAAACTAATTACCCAATAAGTCACATTTGAGGCTGTAGCTCAAATGTTCAGACATCCAACTTCAATTTGCATACTAATGGTTGCATATTTGCTTTTAATAGATGTACTATTAGAAAGCAAACATAATAAATGGATAATCATTAAGCATGCAGTTACCCTATCTTGATGAAAAATATCTGAAACTGCAACCACCAGTGAATCTATTTACTTTTTTTTTTAATAGGGAAATAAAGCTAATCACAGACTAAAAAGACAAACGTAAATTATAGAGAGCAGCATACTAATGGTGGATCATTAGACCCACCCCCTTCACAGTATGTGATCAGTTCAAACTGGCTGCAGTGGCTGGCTTGTAACTTAGATTTTATTTTTCTGAGACAGAACTAGCAACATACAGGCAAAGCCGCTTACGTTTTGCAAATGTTTTCCCTTAGGCCTGTCAGTTTGTTCTATTTTTGGTCTCCCCTAGATTTCCAGAACAAGTTCTCCATCTCCCAGTGGCCACCACTCCAAAGGTATCAGCCTAGGGACATTTCCCTTGTCTGCAGAAATTGATGACTACCCAGTGGTGTATGCGTAACAGGCTTTAAAGCTGCATGGTGTGTGACCTGCAAGAAACCTCAGGTGTGTAGTGAACAAGGTGCTAATTGGGTAACTGGGTAAACAGAACTCTTTTACAGGTTATGGGCCTGATCCTGCAGTCATTACTCACACAAAACCTTCAGTGAAGACAAATGGGAGTGGGGAAGGTATACAGGAGCAGCAGCCACCAAGGGAGACAGGAAAGGAACACTGCATATTACAGAGGTATATTGTCAAGGATCCATAAACATTCTTACTCTTTTTTCCTTATTTTAGAGTCCACCCAACTTTAAAAAAACAAACAAATAAAAACCAACAGTCCCACAAGGAACCCAACAGTGTTATGTTTTGACAATACAACACACCAGGAAGCAGCCTGGTCTTATGGTTAAGGCACTGAATTTGTGCTCAGAGATTTGGGTTAGATTCCTATCTCAGCTACAGACTTCCTGTGTGATCTTCCCAAATTGCTTGTTCTCTCTTTGTTGCATTAACCCCTCTGTAAAATGGGAATAATACCACCCCCATTCTTTCACTTTTTGTTGTCCTTGTCAGGTAAGGTCTCCTACGAAGTGTCTGCAACGCCTATTGCAACGGGACCCAGGTGGGGCCTAAGCTCGGCTGCAATAGAAATAAGTAACACAACAAGCAGCCACTGGGAAATGAAACTGACTTTGTGCAGAAGAACAATACACCGATGACAGACTGAACCAACATGCTGCTTAGTGTGGCAGTGAAACAACCGAGATTCCAGAAAACCACATTGGCAACAGAACCCATCTGTCAATACCTACAGGTGTGCAGCATTTTATATGAGCCTCCCTCCTCTTCCCTCCCCAAATGTCCTTTTATTTTTGTACCCATCCCTGCGTGGTGCCACTGTCTGACGTCTTTTTCACAAGAACTCCCGTGAAATGACAAGTTATAGGCTGAGCCACTTAGTTAATCCAGGTCAACACAGTCGTCTCACCTATGGGGAAAAATACTCCCGGACTGTTGTGCCAGGTGGGCACAATGGCATGAGAGTTGTCAGCACCTGCAAACAGCTTCTTGACACTCTACTGCTGGCAAACACCGAACGACTGTGATGACCGGGTACAAGCCTGACAAATTCAGACTGATAAAGTGTTCTTTACTAAGGCAAGAAACACATCCCGTAAATCCCGAGAAAGCATTCAAATTAAATTCCATCTTTGAATGAGAGCATATTTAACCCAGATAATATTAAAGGTTATTTCTTTCCAGTGAGATAATCTTGTCTATTTGAAGAACGTTTTAATGAACAGTGGAAAAATACAAATGGTGGTGCATCACTTTCAGATTATAAGAATTGACAGGGTAAATCCAAAGGTTCAAACGTTTGATTCAGTTAAGCACTGAAAGTGTGGATCCATGCTTCCTGGGGCCTGCACAAGTGGGCTGGGAATCTTGTGAGGACAGGCTCTCACTGTGTCTGTTGTAGCTTGCTTCCTTTCACTTAGGCTGAAAATACTGCCGTGGCGTTCAACATTGGAAGGCCAGGTTTGGAGCCAAGCTCCAATTTTTCTAAGAAATTTGATATGAATTGGACAAAGGGTTCCTTAATTATGATCCCCTCAAAGGAGGCAGGCTTATCAAAGTTAAAAAAGTCTACTCGTTTGGTTTTGCCACTTTGTAGCAAAATGACAGAAAGAACATATAAAAATTAGTTTATTAGATTCCTCTAGCTGAAGTCTAGAGAACTGCACCAGACATTACTTGATTACAATCTCATCTGGACAGTTATTAACCCTTTAAAAAGGAGTATGTGGGTTTTCAGCTCTCAGTGGCTCAATATAAGACATCAAATGAAAGCTGGGGACTTAAACTTTTATTTTTTTAGAAAGAGTAAGCAAATGGGGACAAAGCAGAAAACGTAAACTGAGGGATAGGCAGAATTCTTCCAGCAAAACTGAACGTGGGAACAGTCAAGCTATTTGTATAAACACACATGAAAGGAAGTGCTAGATACCAGAGTCAGGACCCACTTCTAACCCCTTGGTAGATTCTACTTTACTGGAACATCTATCCTGCCAGCACTACTGTGCCTCTTTTAAGTTCCTTGCTCTCTCAATCTCCCCACCACACATGAGTGTGCACACACATACACAAACTCCGACACCCCTAGTTAGGAGCCCTGTACCACCAGACCGTAGGAAATCCATAGGAAGAGGGCTAGAAAGAGCAGAGGGGCTTCCCCTTTCTTGGGGACATCCTGAGGTGTACAGAAGAGGAAAAGGAGAGGTTACTTACTTTGTACACTACCTGGAGTTCTCCAAGAAGTCTGTGCCTATTGGCGCCCCATGTCAAGATGTGCATATGCGTTGATCTGAGATTTCTGTCAGTAGTGTCTGCAGGTCTGCACCTCCACCCTAGACAGCCTTGTGCTCCAGTATGAGGGCACAAGGCAAAGGGTGAGCTCACCACTTCTCCAGTTCCTTCTCCACCACAAAAGTCTAGCATAAAGACTAGGAGGCAGAGGGGAAGGAGAGATGGTAGGTCAGCACCCATAGGTGGGGACACCTCAAAGAATTCCAATTATTATACAAAAAAAATAAATAAGCCCTCTCTTTTCTTCGAGTAGAGTTCCTATGGATGTTCCACCTCAGGAGACTCCCACACGGTACCTCAATATGGAGGAGGGTGCCGAGGATGTAGATTCAGTCAAGACTGTAGAACTGTGTCACTGAAACCCATGTCAGCTCTGGAAGCAGGCACAAGAGCACAGTGCTGGGAAAACAGGTGCACCTAAGACCAGGTGATCTGCCCTACAGATGTAGGAGATATGAAGCAGTTTTTCAGTGCAGCTGCAGAGGCCCTCTGGTTCATAACAGGTTAAGATCCATCCTGTTCAATCTTGGGGTGCAAACCTGATGTCCTTTCATTCATTTCACAACTGAGATGAAAAACCATGGGGAAGCCCTAAGGGCCTAGTCCTGTGGAGGTAAAAGGCAAGAGCTCTTTTTATGCCCAGTGTATTGAGTCTTGTTTCCTCTCTTAAAGACTGAGGTTTGGGATCAAACGCCAGTATCAGAATCTCCTGATTGATGTGGAATTCTGAAGAAACGGGTAGGAAGCAAGGGCGTGGACAAAGTATCACTGTATCGCTACAAAACTGGTTTTCAATCTGGGGTCCGCAGACTATGTCTCCATTTGAGGGGTCCGCAAATGAAAAAAAGGTTGAAAACCAGTGCTATAGAACAGAGTGAACGGGGGTAGTGGGGGAAGCAGGCATCAAAGCTGCAAGTTCCTCTACACTTCTGACTGAGGTGAACACTTTGAGGAATGAGGTATCACAGGACCAAAAAAGGAGGGAACAGGTTCCCACAAGTTCAAACATGGATTTCCTCAGCACATTGAGAACCAAGCTGAGTGGTCCCATCCCATGATGGAGTTGGCTCCCTAACAGGAGGATAGAAAATGAACAGACCTTTAATATACCCCATAGTCGTTGGGTAGGTGAAGAAAGCCACTCGATAGGGCATGTGTGTGAAAAGCTGTGATGGCAGTTAGGTGAATCTTAATGGAGCTCACCAATAACCCTGTGATTTTTAAATTCAGCAGGTAATCAAGAACGTGAGTCAAATAGGACTCAAGAGGAGGTATAGATTGGTGGCTGCATGAAATCTGGAAGGTTTCCACTTCTGTAGGAGTTTTCCTTATCGTGGGTTTTCTGCTATGAAGCAGTACTGTTTATACCTCTGGGTAGCAGTCTTGTTCCATACCAGAGAGTCATCTTGAAGTCATGCCTTGAGGTGAAGCACTGAGAGGTTGGGGTGGATGATGGGTCCCGACTCCAAGATGAGGAAGTTTGCTGTGAGAGGAAGCCAAAGAGGTGGTTGCACAGACAAGTGAACCAGCCCTGGGAATCACACCACTCTCAGCTATGACGAGAAAGATTAAGCCATCCCCATGTTTCAATTTTCTAGGACCTCGAGCAATAAAAGTGGCAGGGGATAAGCATGTAGCAATACGCAAGGCCAAGAGATGACTAGGGCATCTCCTGTCAAATGGTGGCTGTGCCCTCCCCTTGAACAGAATTGTCTGCACTTCACATTGGATGGTGTCACAAAGAGATCTATCTACAGATGACCCCAGGTAAGACACATCTCTTGGAACAGGTTGCTGTTCAGCTCCACTCATGGTTGATGTGGAAATGCCTGCAGAGGGAGTCCGCCACTGTGTTGTGTAGTCCTATCAGAAAAACTGCTGAGCTCTGAATACTGTGTGAAACACACCAGTTCCATAGTTTCACAGATTTGGTGCTTAAGGACTCAGACCTTGCTCCTCCTTGTTGATTGATATTATACATTGCTACTCTATTGTCCAGCATTATTCTGATCGGGTGGCCCCAGATGTGTGGTACAAAGTGCATAACGAACCACTCTGAGTTCTAATATACTGATAGGGAGGATCGCTTCCCAACGGATCCATTTGCCCTGATTTGCGAAGTTTTGGGAGTGTGCGCTCCAGGCAATCAAGGAGGCATCTATAGTGATAATTCTCATGGGATGAGGCTGCAGGAATGGAATATCCATGCACACCCTTTGTGGATCCTTCCTCCAATTTAGAGAATCAAGGCCCCTCTGGGGTATGGATACTTGCTTGGATAGACTGGTTGTTGGGAGTAGAGATAGTTCTCAGCCCTGCTTGAAGACACCAAGAGTGTAGTCTTGCTAACGGAGTCACAAACATACAAGCTACCATATATGTCTTAGGAGCTGCAGGCAAGCCCTTGCTGTGGTTTGCAAGCTCTGTGGTAATGCTGTCATTTGGCAAGTATGCTCTGATGGTGGTTGAGTCCACTGGGGATCCAATGAAGTCTGTGTGTTGAGTGGGTTTGAGGGTATACTTTTGTGTGTTGAATTGGAGGCCCAGTGAGTGGAATAGAGATAGGGCCTTGCTGGTTGCAACTGATGCCTCAAAAAATGAGACCCCTTTCAGGAGCTGATTATCCAGGTAAGGTAAGACAATGATTCCCAGCTGGTGAAGATGGGCTGCAACAGCTGAGAGGACTTTGGGACAGTGGAGAGGCTGAAGAGTAGGGCATGATAATGGTAGTGGTCCCTAACTACCATAAAACAAGCAAACATCTGTGCCAGGGTGCATGGCAATATGAAAATAAGCATACTTAAAGTTGACGGAAACAAAGCATTTCCGGGACCCAGAGAGGGAATCATCTCTGCTAGGATTACTATCCTGAATGGCTGACAGCAGACAAATGTGTTCAAAGTCCCGAGGTCCAGAATTGGTCCCCACCCTCTATTTTTCTTCTGAATGAGGAAAGGGAACAGAACCCTTTCCCAACAAAGTAGGGTGGAACAGGTTGCATCACCCCCACCGTTAGGAGGGACTGTACATCCTATCTTAAAAATCCTCACGAGAATGCTTCCTGAAGCTGGACTTGGGGGAGGAGGGTGGTGGGGAAGGAAGGTAAGGAGCTGCAATTGATGGAATAGCCTGTAGAAATCACCCCCAAGATCCATCTGTCCCATGTGATGAGCTCCCAGGAAGTTAGGAAATGGGAGAGACAATCCCAATAAGGGTGAATGAGGGGGAATAGATGCAGCATAGAACCTGGAGCGGGAGACAGGATACTGGGTTAGTTGGACCATTGGTCTAACACAGTATGGCCATTTTTATGTTCTGATGAAAAGGTGTGCCCTTCATGTCTGGCTACAGATGACGATACTGACAACAATTTCAGCTTGGCTTTGGAGACCTTATGTTTCAAAGGCACTGAATCTGGCTCTGCTTTAAGGGCTCGTCTTCACTACGTGCGGGAAGGACCGATCTTCTGGCGATCGATTTATCGCGTCTCGTTAAGACGCGATAAATCGATCGCCAGCGGCTCCCCCGTCAACTCCGGAAGTCCAGCTCCTCAAGAGGCGCAAGCTGGAGTCGACGGGGGACCATGCCGCCGCCCGTCGCCGCCGTGAGGTAAGTCGGCTGTAGAGACGTCGATTGAAATTGCGTATCTACAGCCGATCTACCCCCCCCTAGTGAGGACAAGCCCTAGGTTGTTTACCTGACAGCTTCTCAGTATGTGGCATGGTCATCTTAGCCAATGCGGTCGTCTCTCTACCAGAAAGGAGGAGAGCCTTAGCGGTACCCAAATCAGGGCACGAAGTCTCCTGAAACAATGACTGAGATAGTCACTTTCCTCTTCTTTTATCTTGTTCTGGAGAATAGGGTCTTCTCTCAGAGTCTGGATGGTTCTGAAGGGCACCCGAAGTTTTTGCTTACCATTGCAGAAGAGATGGTTGCTGGGGCTCTCTGAGCAACCAGATACATGTTTCAGACGAGTGAATCGGACCCTGTAAGTCTGTGAGGGTTCTCCATTAACAGGAATTTTAGTCTATCATAAGAACAGCTATACTGGGTCAGACAAATGGTCCATCTAGCCCAGTCTCCCGTCTCTGACAGTGGCTGATGCCAGATGCTTCAGAGGGAATAAACAGAACAGGGCAATTTCAAGTCATCTATCCCTTCTCATTCAGTCCCAGTTTCTGAAAGTTGGAGGTTTAGGAACATGGTTTAGGAGCAGAGTTGTATCCCTGACCATCTTGGCTAACTGAATTTATGGATCTAGCCTTCATGAACTTATCTAATTATCTTTTTAACCCAGTTATACTTTTGGCCTTCACAACATCCCATGGTAATGAGTTCCACACATAGGCGCCAACTTTTCCTCTTCTCAGTGGGTGCTTGACCTCCCCCCCCCCTTTGCCCCCTCGCCCCACTTCTTCTGCCCATACAAAGAAGTCTAAAAATATCATCATTCAAATGAATTTTATAATTACTCTAAAAACTTGTTCAGAAAAATCCTCTAGGATAAACATGTGTCATTGGAAGCGTTTTAAACCTTTTGTTTATTTCTTGAATGTTGAAATAGCAAACACCTTTCTGAAATACAAACCATTGCTATGTAAATAGTGAAATACTTCATGTACAAATATAGCAAGGTCATTTGATGTCATAACTAGTTACTACTAGAAGAAGCCAATGTGTACCGATGTGAGAGCTGTTTCAACAGCGGATTCAGATTTATCATAATTTTTCTTTTAATATTGTATTTACTTTCAAATAATAAAAAAACCAAGTTGGTTCACAAATTAAGTGAGAGTAAAGAAACTAGTGTTTAATAGCGAAGATACTAGTGTAAAGTTTACCTCTCCCACCCTGACACAGTACTGCTACAATTATTATCCAATTTCTCCTACAGAGAAACTGGGTAAAATTTCAGTAGCTATTCTAACTTTTCGGTAACCCCTTCCACTGGAGCATGATGCCAGTTGACTTGACCCTCCCTATGCCAATGGT
This sequence comes from Sternotherus odoratus, assembly GCA_032164245.1. Taxonomy (NCBI): domain Eukaryota; kingdom Metazoa; phylum Chordata; order Testudines; family Kinosternidae; genus Sternotherus; species Sternotherus odoratus. The sequence continues at coordinate 100,394,208 of JAVMKO010000002.1, forward strand.
AAAGTATACTCTGAATGCAGCACTGCCTTTCAATCCGTTCATGTTCAGCTGCAATGCATGTGGCCGTCTGCCAGCTACAGAAATGTTAGGATGGTTTTGATGGCAGAGTTACTACAAAAGTGCTGCTGAAACCCCAGTTTGCAACTCAGTCATAGAAGAGGCTGGAGGAAAATGCTGCTGATACATTGGGGCAAAGGAAACTTGTGCTTGTTAAGTGTCATTAAAAGCTATATCGAAGATAGCACATCACATTTCCAAACTGTTTGTGGAGGGTTCGCCAAGCAACTCCCAGTGACATGAATGCATATAACATGTCTGTAACACCAAGCAAGGATTTGGGAATTTATTACAGTATTTTTAGAGGCAGCTTCCATTTAAAGTAACACAGAATTAGGGCCCTCATTCAGGAAATCACTTAAGCACATTCTTGAGTCCACCCCTCTCCGGGACACAGACGTAAGCATGTGCTTCAGTGCTGTCCTGAACAGAGATCATTTTCTGAATATCCACAGCTCATTGAAAATGTTCCATCCTTGATATAAATTATTGATAATGACAAGATTTTGCCACGTTTTATCACTGAACCACTGAACACAATTTTGGTTACAGGAACTCCTCACTTAACGCTGTAGTTCTGTTCCTGAAAAATGCAACTTTAAGCAAAACGATGTTAAGCATATCCAAATTCCCCATAAGAATTAATGTAAATGAGGGGGTTAGGTTCCAGGGAAATTTTTTCTGCCAGACAAAAGACATCATATATATACACAGAGTATAAGTTTTAAACAAACAATTTAATACTGGTACACAGTGATGATGATTGTGAAGCTTGGTTGAGGTGGAGGAGTCAGAGGGTGGGATATTTCCCAGGGAATGCCCTACTGCTAAACGATGAACTAGCAATTCGCTGAGCCCTCAAGGCACAAGGCAACAGGAAGGGAGGGAGGGCAGACAGAGACAGACACACACACTCTGTGTGAGTCTGTGTGTGAGAGAGAGAGGGAGATGTGCATTTACCCTTTAAGTACACTGCCCTGTTAATTAAATCAGCAAGCTGAGCCCCAACTGCTGCCAGGGCAAGCTCCCTCCCAAGCCCTGTTGTGTGTCCTCCCTGATCTATGGAAGATGGGGTAAGCGGGGTGCAGGAAATGAGGGGAGGGGGACACCCTGATATTAACCCCACTTTTCCTTCCCCTCCCCCCCCTCACAGTAAGCAGGAGTCTCAGAGAGGAACTCCAAGTCAGAGGGCAGGAGCAGCACATGGCAGTGGGGGGAGGGACAGCTGAACTGCTGGCAATTGATAGCCTGCTGGGCAGCTGCTGCACAGGGAACTTAGGTGAGTGGGGAGCTGTGGGGAGGTGATAGAGGGGCTGCCAGTCCACCCTGGTTCCAAGCCTCCATGAGCTAGCAGCAATGGGCCGCTATTCCTGCAAGCAGTGGACAAAGCAGGCAGCTGCCAAACAATGCTAGAAAGGAGCATTGCACAACTTTAAACGAGCATGTTCCCCAATTGATCAGCAACATAACAACATTAATTGGGACGACTTTAAGTGAGGAGTTCCTGTATTTAACATAATGACCAATCCCTCCTATAGGCAAAAAATGTATATATATAATATATATGTATTAATTACCTGAAAATGCACTTTTTGGTCAATGTGAGGCACAATAAACTGTTTCAGGAAGCGTTCATCTTCACTCCAGAACAGGCGGATGTCAGGGATATCATAGAGGATCATGGCCAGCCTCTCTAATCCCAGGCCAAATGCCCAGCCAATTTTCTCCTCAGCACCAGCTGTAATAAACAAAGATTAAAAATTCCAGGGATTACGCGTGGCTCATGAAAAGTTGCTAATACAATGCCCATCTCTTTCCCAAGGAAGATGCTAAAGAAGCTTAAATGAGAAAAAGTCTGCAAGTAATTGTCAAATGATGGAGGTTGATCCTCATCCCATCAAAGTCAGTGGCAAATGTGATCAAGGAAGCATGACCAAAATCAAAGCAAGCAAGGCTAGTGACCAGGAAGTCACATGGCTCTCTGGCTGCAGTTAGACTTTGAAGACACAATTAGCAGCACTGTATATTGCCTTCCTTTACATTACTCCTCTATCGTACTTATAGCTTAAACACTTAACATTGTATTCAATTATGCTGTATAATACATACAAAAATCAGTTTACAATCCAAAGCATTTCAGGTGGGCTGATAGGCCAGGCCAGTGCACAGTTGGGAGGAGCAAAACAGTCTCTTTCAAGGTGACATTAAGATCAATTCAGACCAACTCTGGGTATACTTTGCAGAACAAAGGGATTTAGGACACCACCAGTGTTAATAACAACACTTCTACTCAGCTAGCTCTTAGATCAGTAGATGCTTTTACACCTAGAGAAAGCTGTTACTCCCAGATAAGCAAGGTTCTATTATTGTAGCAGTTAAATAATAATAAATAATTATTTGTACTTATATAGCACTATGTATGTGAGGATCTCCCAGATCTTTGCAGATGTTCATGACACAAGATCCCTGTCAAGAAGGTGAATATTTTATCTTCATTATTTATAGTAGCATACGTCTTAGAGAAGGTACTACAAAGTCTTCCTCGTCTTATTTATGGATACAGACTAACACGGCTGCTAATCTTAAAGATATTAGAGTACGTTTTTAAAAAAACCAGAGCCTAAAAATCCACATATAGACGTCTGCCTGATTTTCAACAGTGCTAAGTTCCCAGCACCTCCCAGTGAAGCTCAGCCCTTTTAAACAATCAAGCAATTGCCTAAATGTGTATTTAAGCTTCTGTTTTTGAAAACCTTGGCCTAAGAAACGTGCCCCAGTTCTCACAGGAAGCTGGTTATAGAATTCTGTTTCCTGATTTCTATCCCTATTACCATCCATGGAAGAAAACTCCAACAGGGAGCCCACGGGAGCCCTCCTGTAATTAGGGCAATTGCTACCGCCTAGAGGTGCACTGTTCCCATTAGTGCAGAAGAGGAACATCACATAGTCCTGGATTCTTGAGGGCAGACATAACAAGAATTAGAAAAGAAGCACAGTCATTGTTTTGAAATTTTTTTAAATTAACCTGAACCTCCTCATGTTACTTAGAATACTGAGTCCCTCAGCAGGATTCCTGTGAGCTTTATTTGAGTTATCAACTGGCTCACACTGCACTTTCCAGACAATTGCTGTGGGAGGTTAATCCATTTTATAAAGAATAATCTATAGCAGGGATAGTCAATAGGTGGAACGTGGGCCAAATCCGGACTGCCCTGAACAGACATATTTTAATTTACTTATTACCATTATTGTTTTTTGTATTATTTTCTCTGGTGTTTGGACCTTGACAAAATCTTGACCAAGAAATTTGGATGCTGGCAAAAAATAATTGAGTACCCCTGATCCATAGAGTCAGAACTGTAACTACCTGCACTATCCTTCTTAGGATGTTCTCAGGTATAGAGTGAAGTATGCATTCAGGTTCTTTGAAAGCAAAGAAGATCAGAAGCAGTCTCTGCATATACAAGAATTAATTTTGAGAAAGAATTTTGCAAGTCTGGTTACACCAATTTTTATAACAGATAAAGGGCAGAGACAAAGACACAAATGTCACCAAGTGACTTTATTTTTTAAACTCATACTGAAAAAACAAAGGCTGCTGCTAAGTCATTTGGAACCCACTACAGACGACTGTGTTAATTACACAGACACAATAGCGACTCCATAAAGTTGCACTGGGGTTTGTGATTAGCACAAGGTTTCAAGCTTCTCTGCTTTGAACATGATAGCATGCCCTCCCCAATGTAAAGCACTTATTCTTTTGGTGTAGAATAAATTTTTGGAGAATTTTCATGTAAGACTCTCAATTAGTTTAAAAGTTATAAGTATTTAAAAAACTGAGAAATTTGTATAATCTACTATTTCAGTGGACAGATGCTCCAGAATCCAAGCATTCATTTAAAAATAATTATGAATGTAGCCCTTACAGATGTGTTTCTTGTCACTTGCCTTCTTAGATGATAAACTTTTTTGGTCAGGGATCACAGGTAGAACCTCAGCCATACTCAAGTCAATGACAAAACTCCCACTGACTTCAAAAGGGCCAGGATTTTACACCATTTCATTGTACAGTGCCTAGCACAATGCAGCCCTGATTTGCCCTCAGAGCACTACTTAATACATATTAAAAAGAGAAATAAACTCTCTGAGGCAATAGCTCTGAGAGGTATGAACTGCTCGTCTCAACAGAGGAGATGACTCTGAAACCTAAAGATGCCAATTTAAATGTCAACAATGTTAACGATTTCGCTACTGCTCATTGGAGCAGACAGAACTAACAAACGTGACAAATTAATCTGATGACAAATGGAACTGAGGACTCTGTATTTTTTTGATATGGAACATTTTAGCAGAAGGTCTTGATCTAGAGGGTTTTAAAATGTTTACTAATGTGCATATTTTGATTTATGAACAATTTTTTAAACCATTTCTTTTTATTCTCAAAGTTTAACATAATATTCTTTGACAAATTAATTTTTACAGTGAATATTGTGTTTTCATGTCAGTTATTTATTTTTTAGATGGAACAGGTTCCATTTCATATTTCTGCAGTATGCGCATATGGTAGCCAATTGAGAAGGCATTTTTCATCCAAGCAACTACCTTGCAAGCTCAGCACTTTAATGGCTGACCTATCCATAAGGACCTCTCCAAGAACTTGTCTTTTGGGTCTCCTGAACACTAGGAAGTCCACAAGAGGGAGACTGCTTTCCTGAAGACTTTCTGAATTTTTGGAGGCATATATAACAGGGTTCTTCTCAGTTGGCTACGCTACAGAACTTGTCAAATCCCTACATCCCCCTCTGAACACACTCCTCCTGCTGTGTCCCTTCCCTGTTGTCTTGTTTTCTACTTGTAAATTATAAGGCACCTAGTAAGCAAAACATTTAAGCGTTGGCATAACATTAAGCATATGAATAGTCCCAGTTCAGTCACAGGGACTAGAGCAGGGGTCTCAAACTCAAATTACCATGAGGGCCGCATGAAGACTAGTGCACTGGCTCGAGGGCTGCATCACTGACACCCCCCCCCCCCCCACTGCCCCCAGTGCCTCCGCCACTCCAACCCTTCCATGAGGCCCCCCCACCTCTGCCTACTCCTTCTCTGAGAGCACAGCTCCCCGCTCCATCCTGGAAAGGGCTAGTCACCGCCAACAGCTGCTTGGCAAACAGGGCTCCTGGGAAGCGCCGCCCCAGCTCATTCATTGAAGCTGCAGCAGCACTGCCTGGTAGCTGAGGATCGGCAGCAGCCCAGCCAGGCAGCAGAGAAGCCTCCGCTTGGGTGTGTGTGTGTGTGTGTGTTTGTGCCAGGGAACTTCGCGAGCCACAGGGAAGGGCTTTCCGGGCCGCATGTTTGAGACCCCTGGACTAGAACATATTCTTAAATGCTCACTGAACAGAACATAAGAACATAAGAACGGCCATACTGGGTCAGACCAAAGGTCCATCTAGCCCAGCATCCTGTCTACCGACAGTGGCCAATGCCAGGTGCCCCGGAGTGAGTGAACCTAACAGGTATGATCGAGCGATCTCTCTCCTGCCATCCATCACCCCCCTCTGACAGACAGAGGCTAGGGACACCATTCATTACCCATCCCGGCTAATAGCCATTTATGGACTTAGCCTCCATGAATTTATCCAGCTCTCTTTTAAACTCTGTTATAGTCCTAGCCTTCACAGCCTCCTCTGGTAAGGAGTTCCACAGGTTGACTGTGCGCTGTGTGAAGAAGAACTTCCTTTTATTTGTTTTAAACCTGCTGCACGCCAATTTCATTGAGTGGCCCCTAGTTCTTCTATTTTTGGAACAAGTAAATAACTTTTCCTTATTTACTTCCTCCACACCACTCATAATTTTATATACCTCTATCATATCCCCCCTTAGTCTCCTCTTTTCCAAGCTAAAAAGTCCTAGCCTCTTTAATCTCTCTTCATATGGGACCCATTCCAAACCCCTAATCATTTTAGTTGCCCTTCTCTGAACCTTTTCTAGTGCCAGTATATCCTTTTTGAGATGAGGAGACCACATTTGTACGCAGTATTCAAGATGTGGGCGCACCATGGATTTGTATAAGGGCAATAAGATATTCTCCGACTTATTCTCTATCCCTTTTTTAATGATTCCTAACATCCTGTTTGCTTTTTTGACTGCCGCTGCACACTGCGTGGATGCCTTCAGAGAACTATCCACAATGACTCCCAGGTCTTTTTCCTGATTGGTTGTAGCTAAATTAGCCCCCATCATATTGTATGTATAGTTGGGGTTATTTTTTCCAATGTGCATTACTTTACATTTATCCACATTAAATTTCATTTGCCATTTTGTTGCCCAATCACTTAGTTTAGTGAGATCTTTTTGAAGTTCTTCACAGTCTGCTTTGGTCCTTACTACTTTGAGCAGTTTAGTATCATCTGCAAACTTTGCCACATCACTGTTTACCCCTTCCTCCAAATCATTTATAAATAAGTTGAATAGGATCGGTCCCAGGACTGACCCTTGGGGAACACCACTAGTTACCCCTCTCCATTCTGAAAAAGTTCCATTTATTCCTACCCTTTGTTCCCTGTCTTTTAACCAGTTTTCAATCCATGAGAAGATCTTCCCTCTTATCCCATGGCAGCTTAATTTACGTAAGAGCCTTTGGTGAGGGACCTTGTCAAAGGCTTTCTGGAAATCTAAGTACACTATGTCCACCGGATCCCCCTTGTCCACATGTTTGTTGACCCCTTCAAAGAACTCCAATAGATTAGTAAGACACTATTTCCCTTTGTAGAAACCATGTTGACTTTTGCCCAACAATTTATGCTCTTCTATGTGTCTGACAATTTTATTCTTTACTATTGTTTCAACTAATTTTCCCGGTACGGACGTTAGACTGACTGGTCTGTAATTGCCAGGATCACCTCTAGAGACCTTGTTAAATATTGGCGTTACATTAGCTATCTTCCAGTCACTGGGCACAGTAGCCGATTTAAAGGATAGGTTACAAACCCTCGTTAATAGTGCCGCAATTTCACATTTGAGTTCTTTCAGAACTCTTGGGTGAATGCCATCTGGTCCCGGTGACTTGTTACAGTTAAGTTTATCAATGAGTTCCAGAACCTCCTCTACTGATATTTCAATTTGTGACAATACCTCAGATTTGTCACCTACAAAAGGCAACTCAGGTTTAGGAATCTCCCTAACGTCCTCAGCCGTGAAGACTGAAGCAAAGAATTAATTTAGTTTCTCTGCAATGACTCTGTCATCTTTAAGTGCTCCTTTTGTATCTCTGTCATCCAGGGGCCCCACTGGTTGTTTAGCAGGCTTCCTGCTTCTGACATATTTAAAAAACATTTTGTTATTACCTTTTGAGTTTTTGGCTAGCTGTTCTTGCCAATGTGCTTAAAGTACATGCTTAAGTGCTTGAATCAGGGTCAATGCATATACATTTCTAAACACACATATTTTGTGCAAGTACAACAGTTATCACTACAGAATTTATACATATAAAATGTTCATGAATAAAAATTAAGCACCTATACTGACAAGAAATTAACTGTTTGGGGCAAGTGGGCAAGAGAAAGGGATGAGGGAACTGGAGGTGACTGCTACAGTCTTAAAGCTGGGATGGAGACAAGCTGAGGGCTCACGAGTGAATCTGGTCAGGCAGCAGATTTAAGGGAACTTGGGAAGCAATCACAGCTTCTCTGTTTAAAAGATCATGGGTCAATGGAGATAGCTTTAACAGATGTTCATGCTTTCTCCAGCTGGCTCTCAAAGCTTTTCAGGCTGACAGGCTCTTGATGCTTCATGTGAAAAGATCTGATCACTCAGCAGAGGAGCATCACTGAAAGTTTCCTTGCCCTGTACACACCGTTTAAAAGGAGCCATTCTCTCCAGTCCCATGGTCAATCTCCCATCCTGGGTCCTCAGTCTTCATACATAAATACATCATACACTGCTACCTTGATATAACGCTGTCCTCGGGAACCAAAAAATCGTACTGCGGTATAGGTGAAATCGCATTATATCGAAGCCAGACATGCTGACACACTGATCCACTGGAGGACGCAGTCACGCCCCCCCCCGGAGAGCTCCTTTACCGCGTTATATCAGAATTCGCCTTATATCGGACTGTGTTATATCGCGGTAGCAGTGTATATATTAAAAGTCCGCCCTCCTCCCCCCCCGCCCACAACCACTCAAATGCCACCAGGAAATTCTCCATTACAAATCTTTGTTAACTTAGAATGCAGATTACTCAAATGTGTTTCAAACACACACATGTGGACACAAACACTTGTTTTATTTCTGAAAACAAGAGTTACACAGTGTTTGGTTAGTCAGTATGGACTATGGGCATGGTTACACTTGCGAATCAGAGCACATTGAAGTAGCCATGTGTGCTCTAACTCACAATGCGCTCACACAGGCAAGGCACGTAGAGCGCTCTGACTCCGTGGCTAGAGCACTCCTGGTAATCCACCTCGGCGAGTGGAATAATGCTTGCTGTGCCCCCACTGAAGTGTCACTGTGCCAGTGTGGATGCCCTGGTCTGTTAATGAGCTCTGAATGACCTCCAGAAGTGTTCCACAATGCCTGTTCTATCACTCTGGTCATCAGTTTGAACTCTACTGCTCTGCCCTCAGGTGACCAACCATCAGACACGCCATTTAAATACTATGGGAATTTTTGAAAATCCCCTTCCTCTTTGCTCAGCATGATGCAATGCAGCAGTCCCTTAACTAGAATCTAAAAGTGCAGAGTGGAGGGAGAGCGAAAGGAAGATCCGCCAACAGAACACGGAGCGCTGGCAAAAAAGTGCGAAGCTCTGGCAGCAAAGCATGGATCGGCTGATAAGCATCATGGAGTGTCAAGTGGACTCAATCCAGGAGCTCGTTGCCATGCAGGCGGAGCACTACCATGCCCGCATCCCCTGCAGCCCTTGTCCCAAAACTCTTTCCCTTGTGTCCCCATGTCACCTCCAACCCACTCTCTCCAACATCTGGGTTCTTTTCACCACCAGCTGCCTTCACCACCTGTAGCTTCACCACCCAGCCCTGAAAACTACGATCCTTATCCACTGCACTTAGCCCCCATCACCATACCTTATAGCCATCCTGAAGTGCAGCACTCAGTGCACAGCACTCCAGACAGGAAGGCTGAGAATGATAACAGGACATAGGCAAATCTGTGATTGTACCATTCTCCACCCCACCCTCTTGCCCTTTCTGTTTCCCAAGCAGTTGTGTCTCTTTTCAATAAATTGATGATTTGGCTTTGAAAACATTCTTTATTAGTGCATAAAACAAAAGATACCATAGCCCAGGAAAGCAACAGGCACTGCAAATCAGCACAGCAAACACAGATGCCTACTTACATTGGAACCACCACACTTCACTCCCCTGCAGGGCACCAGACATTACTGGTGGCTTTCAGCCTCAAATTGCTCCCTCAAGGCATCCCTAATCCTTGTAGCCCGGGGGCCCTCATAAGAGCTCTACTCTCTGGCTTTTCAAATGCAGCCTCCAGGTGTTGAACCTCTGATTTCCATGCCTGAGCGAAGCTTTCACCCTTCCTTTCACAAATGTTATGGATAGTACAGCATGCAGATATAACCACGGGGATGTTGTCATCGGCCAGGTCCAGCTTCCCATACAGAAAGTGCCAGCAGCTCTTTAAATGGCCAATAGCACACTCCACGGTCATTCTGCACCATCTCAGCCTGCTGCTGTCCATGTTCCCTGTGTAGGGTTTCATGAGCCACGGCATTAAAGGGTAAGCGGGATCTCCAAGGATCACAATGGGCATTTCAACTTCCCCTACGGTGATCTTCTGGTCTGGGATAAAAGTTCCGGTTTGCAACTTCCTGAACAGGCCAGTGTTGGAAAGGTGCATGACTCATGCATCTTTCCAAGTCAGCCTGCATTAATATCAATGAAATGTCACGTGATCCACAAGCACCTGGAGAACTGTAGAGAAATACCCCTTCCAATTAATGTACTCGGAGGCTAGGTGGGCTGATGCCAGAATTAGAATATGCGTCCCCCCATCTATCGACCTTCCGCTGTTAGGGAAACCCATTTGTGCAAAGCCAGCCACAATGTCATGCATGTTATCTGGAGTCAGGGTTCTTCTGAGCAAGATGCGATTAATGGCCCTGCAAACTTGTATCAACACGATTCCAACGGTCGACTTTCCCACTCCAAACTGGTTAGTGACAGATCAGTAGCTGTCTGGAGTTGACAGACTGCAATAGCCACTCACTTCTCCACTCTAGCAGGGCAGCTCTTAATCTCATGTCCTTGCACCGCAGGGTGGGGATGAGCTCGGCACACAGTCCCATGAAAGTGGCTTTTCTCATCTGAAAGTTCTGCAGCCACTGCTCATCATCCCAGACTTGCATGATGATGTGATCCCACCACTCAGTGCTTGTTTCCTGAGCCCAAAAGCGGCGTTCCTCTGTGGTGAGCATATATGTGGTGACTCATTAGCATATTCCTCAGCAGTTTGGGCTCCATTCCCACAGACCGAAAGGGAAGACAAGAGCGCGCTGCATAAAAACTGTTGAACGATGGTGCCAAATGTGGACGGAAGCACAGGGATTGCTGGAATGTGAACTGATGCATCCCGGGGCATTGGGACAGGAACCTGGAATGACCCATATCTCATGCCCCTACCAAATAAGCCACAGCGCCAGAATGGGAAGAGGTGCTCTGTGGGATAGCTGCCCATAATGCATCGCTGCAAATACTGCAAATGTGGCCACGCCAGTGCGCTTGCAGCTGTCAGTGTGGACAGACTGTAGCACTTTACCTACTGCGCTCTCCAAAGGTGGGTTTAATTAAAAGCGCTCTACATCTGCAAGTGTAGCCATTCCCTAAGATCCATATTGTAAATGAGGGCCACAGTGATCAGATAAAGTATGTTTAACCCATGTCAGAAAGATATCATTTTTAATCTAGTGTTTAAAAAAAATTGTTTTCTGGTATGGGTAAAACTCCCACTACGGCTTGGGGACAAAGGGTCCTATAATGGAAATGCCAAAACAGCAGAAGTCACCAGTCTAATATAGGAACAGGGTTAGAAAAGCATTCAATAATGAGGTCAGATGAATGGAGTGTTAATCATGCTGATGCTGAAAACTTATTAAAGTTCTGCTGAACTGATCTCTTCATCTAAAATGAAAATTAGAACTATTCGTATTATCTTCTAACTCCTTTAAATTGATGCATCAGGCTTCTGAGTGCAATCCAGTTTAAATTACCTTCTTAAACAAGGATGTGTCTTTCAGATTCTGCATGCTACATAAGCCACTCTTCAGGAACTCCAGAAAAGAGGTAAACATTCAATTATGCCTTCCCTATGAGGGGGGAAAAAACTGGGTTTTTTTAAACTCACATTTCGAATAATTTCTAGCAGTAATAACTGCTTTGAGAACATAGCTTTGTCTCCTGGGTCAGACTGATCTGTTCTGTTTGCTTCACTTGAAAACTCCGTAAAAGAACTTTAAAGACTTTGACTGAGTTTTTAATATTTATGTTTATTTTTGTTCCATAATCAAAATAGCCTTGTACACAGTAAAAGGAGAGCCTATTTAAGAATAGCACTCAAGGGAAACAATCTCTCCTATTCTTCTAATAAGCAGTTAACACATATTATACTTAATTGCCAATATTTCACTGGGCTAAATAGCCAAGTGGGAAAGAGGTCTTGCTTCTATAGGAGTTATTGGGCAGGAAGAAATAAATAACAAGAACAGAAAAGGAGGGAAGAGGGGGAAAAGATGGTAGCAATGGGAAGAGGAGAAAATTCCCTTCTCCCTCCCACCCAACAATCTATCCTTTTTATTCCCTTTCACATCTTTACCTTTTCCTTTCCTATGTCTGGATTTCTCTCTTCACAAAACTCTCATCTTTTCTATCTTCCACGTTCCTAAACTGACTCCACTTCCTTCCTTTTCCCCCCCAAACCACCTTCTCTAAAATCATAGCATGAAACCCTGTCTCATTGAATACAGTGGCAAAACTCTCACTGACTTTAATAAGGACTAGGATTCTACCCAAATCTCAGAAAACTTTTCTAACTTCTATAAACAAATACTGCCATAAACTAAACTTTCTCAAGCTTCATCATCTGGTTGAAGTTTCCACTCAGTTCCCATGTGCAATCCCAAAGCTCTCTATCATCTATGTCCCAGCTACCTTAGAAATTGCCTCTCTCTTTGTATTTTACGCTAAAATTATGAACAGCTGGGATGCTCAAATTTTAAGTCCTTAGAATTCTATGTCTGGGGATTGGACATCCCCAGTAGATGACATGGAGGAAGCATATTCCACTCAGCTGACAAAACCCAAATTTGCTGACCTTCTGAGCATATTGCCCATCTACTTCCCCAGATTTTGCCAAAGAGGTTGGATGCTGCTTTATTTTAGCATGTGTATGTTGAATTCCTTTTACATTGCTAACATTTTGTCAACATAGGTAGCTCTTGGGGTTTTGTATGTTTTAAAGTGCTCCTAGGGAGACTGAGAATACGAGGTACTGCTACGCTCAGAAATTCAATTATAAACCTCATTTATCGGGGGTATAAACTACAGCTGGACAAATACATTCCAAACAAGTTTATTGCCCAAATGCAAGTTTCTTGGCAAAATTTCACCCTCATTAATTTTGGCTGCTTTGCTTTTCACTAGGGTGGTCTTTTCTAGATTTTCTCAGAGAGAAACAGATACCACACAATGGCTGAATCCAAAAGAACATCACATTTTGATTCAATTACCTGCTTGTATTTTATCCTTATATTAGGTATGGGCTGTCCAACTAGCTAACGGACTGAAAAGCAACACTTTATACACACACCACATCACCGAATACTATTTTGCATGTGATGGAGATTTTCTTTAAGAACGAAATCATAACAAAAAAAATCTGTAAAACAGGTTATATACAAGTGCAAATTTTGTTCAATATATTTGGAAGTGTCACAAGCTCCACGCAGATCTGCACCCTCTGGTGCCTGCACCCTGTGTCTGGGCTGGTGAAATCAAAAGTTCTCCACACCGTTGTGCTATTTCACCCAGGTGTTTTTATTCTTAGTTCTCGTGTAGTCCCCCAAATCCCGCAACAAATCATGACTCCCCAGACCCTCTCCAGGGTATCCTGTCCCTTGCGGCTTCCTTACTTGCCAAGGAGGGTTCAACACAGCTCGCCTGCCTCCTCTCAGCCTAGCCTCCCTACTGGGATATACCAAGGGCTTTTATAGCACTCCTGGTGCCTCAGCCCAGCTGCCAGCACTTAGCTCAGTGCCCTTCCCTGAGCCAGCCCTGGTTAGGGCTTCCAGCTGGGCTCCCTGCATCTCTGCCCCTGGCCTCCTGTCCAGAAAACAGGCCACAGTCAGCATTTTGGCATGGCTCCAAAGGGGTTTACCCCTGCCCTGCCACAGGAGACAACATGGTATACGAGTTAGAACAGGGGCCTGGATGTTGCAAGCTACTAATGAATGTCAGGTGTTTGGGGCAGGGATCTTCTTGTGGTTCTATATTTGAACAACGCCTAGCTCAGTGGCATTGTGGTCCATGATTGGAACTCCTAGGCACCACCATAATAAAATAAACAATAATAATAAATTCTAGATTCCATACACAACTCTGCAACACACTCATTGTTGGTCTTTGGAATGTCATAATTTCCCTGTGCATCACTTTCCCCCTCTGTAAAATAATGCCCATACATTTATAAATGGCTTTGTAATCCTTGGACAAAAGGCCTAACATATATGCAAAATATTAACATCTTCCTGCCACTACTTGTTTACCACTCTGAAGGCAGCATTATAAAAGAAATTCCCATACTGAAATGATATTGTCCAGAATCAGAACTAGAGTGGTGGGAAATTTTCCAGTGGAAAGTTTTGTCGGAAAATACTAGTTTGTCAAATGCAAAATGAGCCACAGAGCTGAGAGCCTGAAAACCCTAGTTCTAACTGTGGTGCAGCTTCTGGCTCTGTACCAGGGGGCCTGGCAATCCTGGAAGATCAGGGGCTAGCTAGGGTTCTCAGGAAAAAGGTTCCCAAGTCCACAGGAGGCCCAGATCCTAAGGCTTCCAGGCTCCCTGGCATGCAGCTGGGAACCTGGAGGCCTGGGACAGGCTTCCAGAGCCTGCAATTCCTGGGCTTTTTGCAGACCTACCTTGGATTCACAAACCCTGGAGCCCCAGCAGCCACTGACTGAAACTGATATTCTTTTAGCAGCCATGAAACTGACAAGAATGCCAATTTCAGTCAGCAGCTGCCAGTCCTGGGGAGCACATTTTGTTTCAGAAACACGATGGATCAATGTTGCCGAACGAATTTTTTTTCGAAACTTTGAGCTTGAAACAAATTTTGAAAAAATTTGGTTTCAGTCCAATTTGGAACAAAACCAAATTTTAAAATGTCAAAATTTCTGGCAAATCAGTAATCCCAAGTTTTGACCAGCACTACTCATAACTATTGGAAGCAACTGTGACATGATCGCAGGTGTATACTTGCATGCCAATACAATTAATTCCTCTTGGGTAGAACAAAGTGTACAACCACACCTAAACAACCAGTTATTTATTGTGCTCTGAAAAATCTCTGCTCAACAGCAGCTAACCCTGATTTTCTCTTTTTCTCACCGAGACATGCTGCTTCAGTTCTCACACGAAACAATTGTACCGGCTCTCCTTAGGGACCAGAGAAAGTATTATCAGCTTTTGAAGCTGTGCCCACATATTGATCTTCTGTCTAAAAGATTTCAACAGTAGTACACTCTTGGCCATAAACATTTCTGTCAATAGGTCCCTTGTGCTATCCAAGGATCGAATTATTTTTAAAATATATTCCTATGAAGTATGAATTATATGGGATTAGACTCTACAAGCTTTGAAAGAGCTCTACTGAGTACCTCACATTCTACAAGGCTCTTTCAAAGATTGTTAGTGCATACTTTACTTCAGGGTATCCAGTGGTTGACGACCTGCTTAAATTTCAACAATTATCTACAAAACACACAAGAAACAGTATTGGATAGACTGTGTACTTTGTCATTATAATATGTGGGCCTATAAAATTTATGAAATGTTCCAATCACATATAACAATAAATGTTGCTAAAAAAGATGCAAAAAGAAACAGAAAGACTGAATTAGACCCAACAAAAAGACCTACTGATATAACTTAAGGACTGTGTTAAATTCATGTCTGGTAAACAAGAGAAGTGTGGGACTGGAAATCAATGAACCAAAAATGGTGTCAAAAATTGTGTATAATTGGTGGACAAAATAATAAGGGGATGGACTATTCTATCCATCACTCCCTCTTATGAAGTCCTTAAAAATAAGAGAGATTTTGGGAGAAAATTGGAGGCTGCAGAAGAAGCAGCTGCTCTGACAACAAATCCAAGCTACCACCTCCACTGTCTTCTGGGGCTTCAGGATCTAACATGGTGCCATTGGGCCTTCATCCTGATCCCAAGAGGTGTCATAACCAGACCATTGCAGAGGTAGGGAGCCTAGGGAGCCATAAGACATCTTCATCTCCACCAACTCTGGCTGAATCTCAAACATCACCTGGGATGTGAGACTTTCCATCTGGCAGGGTAGGAGGATGTAAAATATTATTTTTGCTGCTGGGACAGCTTGGCAAAGCGGGTATTGTAGGAGCTCTCTAATTTATTACTGTACCTTATCAGGCACAGCTAGAGCAAAAGACAGGTGCTCTTTTTCAGCCTTCATTTATAAATAAATTAATACATGGTAACATACACAGCTCTCCTTCATAGACCTTTAGTACAGAATTTCTCATTTTTTCCAAAATGCAATAAATTAACACAAAAACACAAAATAAGATAAAACAACAAAAGAGAACTCCCACAATCTGCATTTCAAAGAATTGGTACAATTTATATGTGCACCATATCATATTACACCAACCTGTGGCGCAAATCTGTATTTAATGTACTATAGCGTAAATTAATCTAGAGAAACGATCAATATGCACATTAAAAGTGTAAAGGGGTATGGCAGGGAAAGGGTAAAACCCCTTGAATGCCCTGTCCCTGCTGGCTAAGCCCTACTTGCTGGCAGGAGGGCTGGGGCAGAGGCTTGGAGCAGCCAGCAGGGAGCCCAGCTGTGGGCCCTAATGAGGGCTAGCTCATAGCACCAGGCTGGACTAAGAGGTCACAGCTGAGGCTGCAAACTGAGAGGGCTAGAAAAGCCTAAGCCTAACTCAGTTGGGAGGCAAGCCACAAAGGGGTCAGGAGGCTGCTACGCTGGCTCCTCACTGCAGGCAAGGTGCCTCAGGGGCCTAAAGACCCTGAACCAGGTACAAAGAGGGTAACTGTTGGGGGACGAAGGGGAGCACTTTTCCTGCACTGAAGCCACTGATGTACGCTGTAAATAAAGGACACTAGGGTAAAGAACCAGGAGAGGGTGTGAAGACTTATTTCTAGTAGCCAGAGCACAGGGGAAAGAGAGCCAGACCTGTGTGGACCTTGTGACAAGGGGAAAAACAATAATTGAACATGCTGAGAGCCTAGCACTGAACACAGATTTGGTTGGCTCGGTTTCTTATGGCAATGTTTGTACTGACTGAACTAACTCTTTTTTAAAGCAGTTCAGCATTGCTGTGATTGAACTGTGATTGACCCGTGCTTAAAGGGGAGGATTTTTTAGTGCTCAGGGTTGACCTAACTCTATTTCCACTGAAGTCGAAGGTCAATACTCCCTTTGACTTCAATAGCAACGGGGTTAGACTGTCACTGAATCCTTTTTAAAATCCAACTATAACAGCTCCCCTAAACAGCTCTTTGCTGAGTGCAGACAGTGCCTAAACCACCTATAGAGGGTGAATATCACACTTCCTGTAGATAAACAGGGGTAAAGGAGCTGGGTAGGCTTCATCTTTTAGGGGCTGGGGTGCAAGAGTGAGGGTGATTGCTGGAAAGTGTTAGGAGAGGTGAAGGAGGCAGAGAAGAAAAAGATGTCACCCACAGATTAGGAGTGAGAAATTGGAGTTCCCATTATGAGGAAGAGGGGGCACTCTGTGTCCATTTCAGATTGAACTTTCATCCTGAAACAAGCATACTCACCACCATCAGGAGGAATTCCACTAAGAGTAAAGAGATCAGCAGTCAGAGTCAAACCCCCACCCGCAACATATTTAGTTTTTAAAAGTCTGGTGACTTTTAAGCCAGACACATGCTTTTCGGTGGCATCTGTCAGGATTTTGGATTTCCCGGGTTTGGCAATACTGTGAAAATATTGCTTCAAGTTCTCTCCCAGTCCCTTTCTGCCTTCTCTCCTCATGCTCCACAAAGTGGTCTGTAAAGTTTTTTGCCTTTCTTTGGTACAGCCGCTCCACTATGGAGTGGAAGTCACATCCACCTCCTTGTCCTTGCTTAACAGAAGTATACATAGAGCAGGAGTTCTCAAACTGGGGGTCAGGACTCCTCAGACGGTCGTGAGGTTATTACATGGGGGGTCGTGAACTGTCAGCCTCCACCCCAAACCCTGCTTTGCGTCCAACATTTATAATCGTGTTAAATACAGTAAAACCCCGATTTAACGGACTTCGGATGCAACGGACAAAATTTCCGCTGCATCTGAAATCCGTTTTTCGCAGGTCCCACCTGCGGGCGGGCTGGCTGCTCCCGGATCCCGCCTGCTGGCGGGCGGGCTGCCGGCTCCCGCCTGCGGGCGGGCTGGCTGCTCCCGGATCCCGCCTGCTGGCGGGCGGGCTGCCGGCTCCCGCCTGCGGGCGGGCGGGCTGCCGGCTCCCGCCTGCGGGCGGGCGGGCTGCCGGCTCCCGCCTGCGGGCGGGCGGGCTGCCGGCTCCCGCCTGCGGGCGGGCGGGCTGCCGGCTCCCGGCTCCCGCCTGCGGGCGGGCGGGCTGCCGGCTCCCGCCTGCGGGCGGGCGGGCTGCCGGCTCCCGGCTCCCGCCTGCGGGCGGGCGGGCTGCCGGCTCCCGGCTCCCGCCTGCGGGCGGGCGGGCTGCCGGCTCCCGCCTGCGGGCGGGCGGGCGGGCTGCCGGCTCCCGCCTGCGGGCGGGCGGGCTGCCGGCTCCCGGCAGCGGGCGGGCGGGCTGCCGGCTTCCACCCGGGTCCCGGCAGCGGGAGAGCTCGCTGCTGGCTCCCGCCCGCGGGCGGGCTGACGGCTCCCACCCGGGTCCCAGCAGCCGGGACCCGGGCGGGCGGGTTGATGGCTCCCGGCCGTAAAACCTCCATATAGTGGACTAATTCGGGCGAGGGGGTGTCCATTGTCAGCCGAAAGTCCGTTATTTAATAATTTTAAAAAATTATTAAATAACGGACTTTCGGCTTTAACGGACACCCTCTCGCCCGAATTAGTCCTTTATATCGAGGTTTCACTGTATGTTTTAAAGTGTTTTTAATTCGGGGGGGGGGGGTCATACTCAGAGGCTTTCTATGTGAAAGGGGTCACCAGTACAAAAGTTTGAGAACCACTGCCTCAGAGAGATAAGGTGGGTGACACAGTAATATCTTTTACAGGACCAACTTCTGTTGGTGAGAGAGACAAGCTTCAAAACTCTTCCTCGGATCAGCTGTGTGTGGCTCGAAAGCCCCTCTAGTATCCTGAGACCGACATGTCTACAACTACCAGAAGTATATTCAGTCACAAACTGTTCTGAAAATTAATACAGCAGCACCACCACCAGCAGATAGAACCATGTGGCATGGCATATTTGCTGTGTGTGGAGAGTGGAGGCTGAATCTACCAGACTCCTCCAAGGCTCAGCTGTAACTTTGAAATGGTTTGATTTGTTTTCCTTTCCTTTCCTTTTTTGCTTTTACCTTGGGGATTTTTTTTTTTTAATGCCCACTGTCAGCCAGGAGCACATGGCCAATGGTTAAATTATAACTTCCTAACAGGAACGGAAATTTTGTAACGTCTTGAAGCATAATCATAAAATAAGAACCACAAAATGAAAAACTAGCATCTTTTCTTGTGAGCATCTATTATATTTCTTCCTCAAAAGCAACACTGGAAAGTAGAGTGAAATGTATAAGAAAATTTGCAAAACCATGATGAGTGGTTTTGTTTGGGACCCTTCAAATGTTTCATGGAAATAACATCTAGGCTGTAAATTCTGCAAACTGTATGTTCACTCAGTGTAACAGACAGGGAACCTAAATGATGATAGAAGCAGATATACAAACAGTGAAATATGCCATTAAGAATTGCAGAGGGTAATCTACAAATAAAATTACACCTTGTACCAATCCTACAGTAAAGAAATCTTAAAGAATTTGCTTCCTTCTCTGGGACCACTGGCAAGATTTTTCTCCATAAACCTGACACCATCAAAAACCAATTTACATTTACTCTTTTCAACCTATGGTTCAATTTCACCCTTTATCCTAACCATCTCGATCAGCTTCCCTAGAAAAAGGTATCAATGGCAACACATCCTTGTTTATTCACAGTAGTTTTCCAGAGATTACAGGTGACCAATACAACATAGCCAAAAAAAAAATAAAGTATCTTGTTAGGCAGTAATAATGGTTCAAAACACAGGTCCCAGCTGGGAGATAGTCTTTTCAGTGGTCTGGTGAAAATGTTTTCATTTGGGCAGTAATAAGGATTTAAAAACACATAGGCAAGAAACACATAGGGATACTCAAGAAATCTTTGCTGGTGGAGTAATGTTGGTTAGGGATGTGATTTTTTTTAAATTACACTTCTATATCAGAAAAAGCCCTAATTGCAGTACAGTTATGTTGTCAGAAAAGTCCTTTTGCCCGGACTGCTTAGTTCAGGATTTCTCTAACTTCATTGCACCTCATCCCTCTTCTGACAACAAAAAATGCTACACGACCTCAGGAAGAGGGACTGAAGCCTGAGCCCCCCGCCCTGGGGGCAGGGTGTACCAAAGCTTGAGGACCTCAGCCATGGGCAGTGGTGTTTGGACTTTGGCTTCTGCCCTGAGCCCCAGAAAGTTTAACAGCAGCCTTGGCGACCCCATTAAAACATGGTTGCAACCCACCTTGGGGTCCCAACCCATAGTTTGAGAACCGCTGGCCTAATTCATTCAGGGAACTGCTATAACACATACCAGCAAACCTTTTCTAATACCTTATTGTTTCTACACCCACTTCCATCAGAATTTATGCTCCCCATTAGATCACACATGCATATTGGTTATTATTTTACAATGAACTAATGATATGACAATGCTTCGCTGGCATTATACATGTGGGTTTATGTAAACTGAGTTGACAGTCGATTGGAATTACAACTGCATGCATGAGAAAGCGGAGAAAAATTGCATTTTAACATGCAGGTATGTAGCGACTGTAATATCGTACAGAGGAGCAGAGGCTGGTCTTAAGGTAAACTTTGACAATAAACAGAACTTTGTAAAGCAATGAGGTAACAATCTAAGGTTGCCAACTTTCTAGTGCCACAAAACCGACCACCCTAGCCCCTCACCGCCCCCAAGGACTCACCCGCACTCACTAGATTCCCCCTCCCTCGATGGTTCGCTCTCCCCAACCCTCACTTATTTTTCACTGGGCTGGGGAAAGGATTGGGGTGAGGGATCTAACTGGGGGTGCGGGCTCCAGGGTGGGGACAGAAATGAAAGATTCAGGGTGCGGGAATGGGCTCCGGGCTGGATCAGGGAGTTGGGGTGTAGGACAGAGTGAAGGCTTTGGCTGGGGGTGCAGGCTCTGGGCTGGGGATGAGGGGTTCAGGGTGTGGGAGGGAGTTCTGTGCTGGGGGGGGTTGGAGTTCAGGGGGGGTGAGGCTCTGGGCTGGGGGTATGGGCTCTGGGGTTGGGCTGGGGATGAGGGGTCTGGGTGCAGGAGGGTGCTCTGGGTTTGAGGGGGGCTCACGGCTGTGGCAGCGAGTTTGGACTCGGGGTTGAGGCATGGGCTTACTTTGGGGGACTCCCGGTCAGCAGCGCTGCGTGGGGGCTAAGACAGGCTGCCTGCCTGTCCTGGCACTACACTGCGCAAGCCCCGGAAACAGCCAGCAGGTCCGGCTCCTAGGCAGGGGGGCCAGGAGGCTCCACATGCAGTTCTCACCCACAGGCACCTTCCCCCACCAGCACAGCCAGTGCTCAGGGTGGGGGCAGCACGCAGAGCCCCATGCTCCCCACCGCCTAGGAGCTGGGCCTGCTGGCCGCTTCCAGGGCACAGCATGGTGTCAGCCAGGACAGGTAGGGACTAGTTTCCCTTAGAGCCGCAGCACCACTGACCGGACTTTTAACGGCCCATTTGGCAGTGCCAGGGTCCCTTTTCGACCGGGTGTTCTAGTTGAAAACCGGACACCTGGTCACCCTATAACAAACATACTCCCACTCTGTGTAGTTGCAGCCTGCCACTGCCCTATCCTAGGCTGCTTTGTTTCTGTCCCCACTAGGAAGAGTATCAAAGGAAATCCAAAGACTGCATAAGGAGTGTACAGAAAGTGTGGCATCTCTACACTTCCTGGAGGATTTACTTTACCGCACAGAAATCTGAAAAAGTGTGTACCAAAGGACGGTTCCATCCGACTGCTGCCTCATTCTATTTAGTGTACATGTCATGCAGGATGACTTGTTCTGTTGTTTAGAAAGCAGCAATGCAAGATAAAATTTATCTATTTTCTTCAAAATAAAAAACCCCAGAAAATTCCATAAAAAAGACACCAAAAGAATGTAAAAGTTGCAACGTGAAACAATCAAAATTCTGGAAATGTCAAGTTTAATGTTACTTGAACAATCTTACGTCTGTTACCTGGTTCATATGCATTGCAATAAAACTTTGATTTATATTATACACAAAAAACTATATCAAACAAACATTATTAAGGTAGAAAAGTGTAACCCTCAAAAGTTAAATGCCAGAATTAAGGCTGCCTAAGCGATATTAATTAACCTTCCTTGTGTCTATGCATTATGATATAGTATTTAATTACATGATCACACTCTATCTTTTCCACAGGACTCCTACTTCATCCATTGCATAGAATGGATGGTGCTCATTTAATGAGCAAGTATTCAATATTTTGTTTTTATCTCAGGCTTTATTTACTGCACAGTATTCAAACCTTGCTCAGAAGACAGAATTATTAATTTTATCAAGGGCTTTTCCTTTCATCACTGAGTCATTCATAAATATCAATTAATGTATTTTCTACAACACCCTTGTGTGATGAGGAGATATTATCATCTCCACTTTACAGATGGGGAACTGAGGCAGAGACATTAAGGTCAAAAGTAGCCACTAATTTGGAATTCCCAATTTGAGGTACCTGAGCCTGACTTTTCAGAGTATTGAGCACTATATATCACTTAATGTGTTCAAAGTGCAGCTTCCACTGACTTCAGTTGCAGCTGAATTTCTGCAAATCAGATTTCCAAGTCTCAAGTCAGGCACCCAGAAAATGAGGAACACACAATTAGTGACCACCTGTGAAAAGTCTGATTTAAGTGATATGCCCAGAATCACACAAGGACGCTGTAGTGCAGACAAAAATGGAATCCAGTTCTCCAGGGCAGCCACCAAATGCTTTAGCCATGAGACCATCTTTTTTGTTCTTGCAGTCTCCTGCCTCATTCATTACACACCTTTCAAATCCTGCAACAAATGAGTATGTGTGAACGGTGAATTTTCAAACCCTTATAAGCTGGCCAAATGTGTGTGAATTGTCACGGGGATGTGCGTAAAAGGCACCCTCCTGGTACTGAGACCACACCTCTCCCCTTTCTCCACCAAATTTCAAGTCCCTGCTCTGGCGCTAGGAGTTTTCAAAGGAAAGGTCACCAGAATTTTTTTTAAGAAGGGAAAAACAATACACATTTTTTCCCCTCTTTCATCATAATTGGAAACAGCTCAAGCATTTCAGGTGAAATTTTCCAGAAGAATTCAGCCTGAGGCAAACATGCAGCACGGAAAATTTCAGCTCAAATAGTTAAAGTTTGGTTAAGTTATAAGCTATCTTATAGTGAGAAGTGTTGGGAAGATTTAATAGCATACGTTGCTACCAGCCCTGCCTGTATTGACCACAAAGGGCAAAATTTTAATACCCATACTCATGCTGAATTGTACCTTTTCCCATAAGTGCAGTCTCTTCGGGGAGAAAGATACCATTCAATGTGAGTAAGGGTCTCAGAATCTGGTCCTTACTTTTTCCCCCACAACACCTGCCTCACTCAATGAACAGGTTGGATGGTGAATGAGACAGGCTGAATAGTAAAGAAGTTGGACTGTGGGCCCATACACTGAGCACCTGATCCAAAACCTAGTGAAGTCAATAGAAAAGATCTGATTGACTTCCGGGGGTTTGAATAAGTTCCTAGACAAATGGACTAATGAAAAACTGTCTTATTCACTGAGCAATGTCTATCCTACACACTGAATGAAGCAAGGGTCCAGTGGAAAAAATAGTATGTGACCATGTATGCAATCAAAGAATACATCCTAATGCATACACACAGAGAGGCTAATTAAGGTTACACAAGCAGCTAGAAATTTGGCATTTAGTGACTTCTGAGTACTTCACTTTGGAACCTTAACTACTTTTTAATAAGAGTTTTTAATGAAAAAATTCTCAATGTACGTACAATGTAAGTGAAAGGTCAGTGCTTTCCTTATTGGTTATTTCAATTCACTGCTAAAATATTTAAATAAAGTAACAGGAAAATCAATTCATCTTTTGTTCTTTGTGAGGAAATAATATATTAATACAATCATCTCTTGTTCAGTTGAAAAAAATTGCATTTTAGCATCATTACCAAAAAGATTACTTTCTCAAAATAAGTTACTAGTTCTGTTTCTTTTTATATAGTTGGTAATTAATTTGCTCCTGTCATGCACAGAACTTAATTTAGAGGAAATAATGACACTGTCACTTAAATACATGAATGACAACAACAAAAATCAGACTCTGTAATTCTGTAATTCCCATGTAATGACAATTAATGAAATGCTATTTTCCACTAGGAATTATTTTAAGCATTAGATAAAGGAGTTATTGTTCCTTTTAAGATTTACTCTCATCATCAAACTGTATCGCTCTTATTATCTGAAATATAATTAAAAGAAGACTTTAAAAAAACAACCAGACAGTTCTTAATTACATCTTCCTTTTGTGACAAGGTGGCTCCTCAGACTCCCCGGACTCAGGCCCTTTAGCCGTTCTCTTCTGGCTGGGGTTTGGCTCCCAGCAGGCTAGGAAGGGCTGACTCCCTCCTTCCTGCTTTCCTGTCTGCTGGCAGCCTCTCTGTCCCTGTCTCTGTCTCTCGCTCTCCTTCACTCCTATCTGCTTTCACCAAACTCACTCTTCTAATTCCTCCTGCCTCCAAACTCACTCCTCAACTCCCACACTCTTCTCTGGAGAGGAGTCTCTTTAAAGGGCTCTGCCAGCCTCCTTAACTGGCCTCAGCTGGCCCTGCTTCTGGCTGTGGCAGCCTTGTTCAACTGGATCCAATTAAACTGCAGTTATCCCTCTCACCACAGCCTTCTCTGGCCATCGCCTGCCCTGGGTTTACCCCCCCCACCCCCCCCGCTCAACACCATGGGGTTGGGCTACTTGGGTCGCTGAAGAGTGGACCCTCGACAGGCCATCCGCATTTCTGTGCAGGCGGCCGGACCTATGTTGCACACGGAAGTGAAAGGGTTGCAGCGAGAGGAACCATCTGGTGACTCTTGCATTTTTGTCCTTGTTTTGCTGCATCCACTTCAGCAGAGCATGGTCAGTGACCAGGGTAAACCGTCTCCCGAGCAGATAGTAGCGGAGGCTTTCTACGGCCCACTTTACCGCCAGGCACTCCTTCTCTACTACGGCATATTTTCGTTCCCTGGGCAGTAGCTTCCGACTGAGGAAGAAGACTGGGTGGTCTTCTCCATCCACCATCTGGGAAAGCACCGCTCCTAGCCCCACCTCAGAGGCGTCAGTCTGCAAAAAAAACTCCTTTTCCCAATTCGGGGCTATTAGCACGGGGTCGGTGCAGAGGGCTGTCTGCAGATCCCTAAACGCCTCCTCTGCTGGATTCGACCATTTCACGATGTCCGGGCCACGGGCTCTCGTCAGGTCCGTTAATGGGCATGCCCTGGCGGCGAAATGGGGAATGAACCGTCGGTAGTACCCAACCAACCCCAGGAATGCTCGGACCTGCTTCTTCCGGACTGGTCGTGGCCACTTCTGGATCGCCTCTAACTTGTTAAGCTGGGGTTTTACCAGGCCTCTCCCCACTATATATCCGAGGTATTTGGCTTCTGCTAGCCCAATCGAGCACTTGGCGGGATTTGCAGTCAGGCCAGCCTTCCTCAGGGTGTCTAGCACTGCCTCTACCTTCCCCAAGTGTGTCTCCCAGTCGGGGCTATGGATAATCACGTCGTCCAAGTACGCGGCTGCGTACTTACGATGCGGCCGCAGCAGTTTGTCCATGAGCCGCTGGAAGGTGGCGGGGGCCCCGTGCAACCCAAAGGGGAGGACCGTATACTGGAACAAACCCTCTGGGGTGGCAAAGGCCGTTTTCTCCTTGTCCGCCGGGGCCAGGGGGATTTGCCAGTAACCTTTGGTCAGGTCAAGGGTGGACAGGAATCGCGCTGTTCCGAGCCGGTCAATCAGCTCGTCTATTCGGGGTAACGGATATGCATCAAACTGGGAAATGTCATTTAGCCTCCGGAAGTCGTTGCAGAATCGCACACTGCCATCTGGCTTGGGTACCAAGACCATGGGACTGGACCACTGGCTATGGGACTCTTCTATGACCCCTAATTTTAGCATTTTTCGGACTTCTGCCCCAATCACTTCCCTTCTTGCCTCCGGGATCCGGTAGGGCTTGACATGTACCTTTACCCCAGGCTCCGTGTGGATGTGGTGATACACCTCCCTGGTTCGGCCTGGTACCTCCGAGAACACGTCCGGGTGGCGTCTGATCATGCTGATCACTTCCTCTCTTTGGTTTGGGGTCAGCTCGGGGGATATCCCTATCTGGCTAGGCTGGTTCCCTTCCCGGGGGGTTGCTCCTAGCGCGACCACTTGAGCCTCTCTATCCTGCCATGGCTTCAGTAGGTTCACGTGATAGATCTGCTCCGGTTTCCGGCGTCCAGGCTGTCGGACTTTATAGTCTACGTCCCCCACGGCTTCGATCACCTCATAAGGCCCTTGCCACTGGGCTAACAGTTTACTTTCAGCCGTGGGTACGAACACCATCACCTGGTCCCCCACCTGGAACTTCCGGCTCAACGTCTGGCGATCGTAGTACCTTCGCTGTGTCTCTTGGGCCTTCTGCATGTGCTCTCGCACAATGGGGGTGACCTGAGTTATCCTCTCTCTCATCCGTAATACGTGATCAATGACATTTCTCCCCGGATTCGGTTGTTCTTCCCAACCCTCTTTGGCTACATCAAGTATGCCCCGAGGGTGGCGTCCATATAACAACTCGAATGGGGAGAATCCCGTTGAGGCCTGGGTACCTCCCTCACCGCAAACAGTAGGTAGGGTAGCAGGGTGTCCCAATCCTTCCCGTCCCTGCTCACTACCTTCCGGATCATGCTCTTCAATGTCCTATTGAAGCGTTCGACCAGGCCGTCAGTCTGGGGATGGTAAACCGACGTCCTTAGGGCCCGCACTTGGAGCATGTCGCATAAGTCCTTCATCAGTTTAGACACAAAGGGGGTCCCTTGATCGGTCAGGATCTCTTTGGGTATCCCTACTCGGGAAAAGATCTGCACCAACTCCCGGGCTATGGTCTTTGACATCGTGTTCCGTAGGGGCACGGCTTCTGGGTGGCGTAGTCTAGCACAACCAGTATGTGCTGATGGCCCCGGGCAGACTTCTCTAGTGGGCCTACCAGGTCCATAGCGATCCTCTCGAACGGGACTTCAATGATGAGTAGGGGTACCAGAGGGGCCCGTAAGTGTGGCCGGGGGGCATGCAATTGGCAGTCTGGGCAGGAGGCACAATACCGCCGGACGGCCGCATAAACTCCGGGCCAAAAAAATCTTTTCAGGATCCGGTCGAGGGTTTTATCTACCCCTAGGTGGCCCCCGAAGAGATGGCTGTGGGCTAGGTCCATCACACCTCTCTGGTGCTTCTGCGGCACCAAGAGTTGCTCTACGGCTTGGTCTGGCCTCTGGTCTACCCTGTATAACAAGTCCCCCTTTATCACATAGTACGGCCCTCGGCCCTTAACTTTTCCTTTCACCGGGACTCCATTCACCTCAACTACTTCCTTTGGATATTGTGGTAGGCTGGATCATTGGCTTGATCCTGCCCAAAATTTTCCATTGACGGGCCAATTGGCCCCAACTCCGGGGAATCTACCCCCGGCTCCTCCTCGGGGGCAGTCTGGGGGGTGCTAGATCCAGCGTCGGGTTCCCCCAGAGCTCGCCGAGCCCTCGTCCCCCTGGGGCTTACTTGTTCCCCTACCAGCACAACCCTCCGGTACTGGGTCAAAATCTTCGTCCCCAACTCCTTCGCTGCCCTTCTCTCCCTCCGAGACTTCTTGGGTCCCCCAGGCACAGAAAATAGCCCTGGGTCAAATTCCCGGAAGGCCAGGGGCCCACGATCCCTCGGCGCCATCTCCTGGATCTCGGCGCTAACTCCTTCCACCTCCCTTCCGGGGAGCAGGCTATCGAACCCTGGGAAGTCTCGCCCAATGAGGACTGGATAAGGGAGCTTCGGGACTACTCCCACCATTACCTTCGTGGGGTTTCCCAGGATGTCTATACTCACGGGGATGGTGGGATAATAGTTAACATCCCCATGCACACAGGATACTCCTGAGCGCTTGGCCCGGGACAGTTGGTCTCGCCCAACGAGCTTCCCCGAGACCAGCGTGACCGCACTCCCTGAGTCGACTAACGCGGTGGTGCTAATGCCGTTCATCTTAACGGACTGGGTGTATCTATGGGGGGCCATTGCGACCCCCACTTGATTTATCAGGTCACATGGGCTTTCCATCCCCCCCCCCCCCCCCAGTCACATTGCATAGGTTCTGCCTGGTTTGGGCACTGGGCAGCTATATGCCCCACTTCCCCACATGCATAACAACGTATACCTGCTCGGGCTAGCCCCCTGGTTTTCGGGCTGTTAGGCCTTTCCCCCCGAGTCATGTTCCCCCAGTCCCCAAGCTTCTCCACACTCTCAGGCTGATCCCCAGCCTCTTTTCCTCCTTCCATATATCGGCTTGGAGTCATGGTGATCCGGGGTTTTGGCCCTGAGACTTGCCTCCTATTCGGGCGCGTTCCTTCCTTGGTAGTCCGAGGCAGCTCCTGGGAGGCTAGGTGTCTTTCCACGAGAGCTACTAGTTCGTCATAGGAGGAGGGATCGTTCTTACGGACCCACCCCCTTATGTCGGGCGGCAACCCCCGCATATACCTGTCCCGGACTAGGATTTCTACCACTTTCTCGGGGCCATGGGTCTCTGGCCGCAGCCACTTCCGGGCGAGGTGGATCAAGTCGAACAGCTGGGTCCTCGGTGCCTTGTCGGCCTTGTACCTCCATTCGTGAAACCGCTGGGTCCTCAGGGCTGGCGTCACTCCCGCCCTTGCCAGGATCTCGGCCTTTAGCTGGGGATAATCCGCCGCTGCCTCGGTTGCCAAGTCAAAATAAGCCTTCTGGGCCTCCCCACACAGAAAGGGGGCCAGGATGCTTGCCCACTGCTCCCGGGGCCAGGCCTCTCGCAGGGCTGTCCTCTCAAATGCAAGAAGGTAGGCCTCGGTATCGTCGTCTGCCGTCATTTTCTTTAAGTAGTTGCTCGCCCGCAATGGCCGGGCATCGGGGCCCCCACGGGCCATGGTGCCCAGGACTTTTATCTGTTTTGCTAGCTCTTGCAGTGTAGCTCGGTCCTGGGCTGCCTGGGACATCAGCAGCTGGTTAGTCTCTTGCTGCACTCGCACTGCTTCTTGTTGGGCCGCAGTGGCAGTGCCTTCACCACCTCCTCCATTTTGGGGTGGGGGGATAGCTCAGTGGTTTGAGCACTGGCCTGCTAAACCCAGGGTTGTGAGTTCAATCCTTGAGGGGGCCATTTAGGGATCTGGGGCAAAAAATCTGTCAGGGGACAGTACTCAATCCTGCTAGTGTAGGCAGGCGGATCCTGCTAGTGTAGGCAGGGGACTGGACTCGATGACCTTCAAGGTCTTTCCAGTTCTAGGAGATTGGTATATCTCCATTTATTATTATTATTATTCTTATTATTATTTTAAGGGGTTTTTTTTTGTTTTTTTTTTTTTTTAGGGGGGCCTTTGCCTTGCCCAAGAGGACTGGCCACCGAGTCTACTCACTGCATCCCACCTCTGACACCACGTGTGACAAGGTGGCTCCTCAGACTCCCCGGACTCAGGCCCTTTAGCCGTTCTCTTCTGGCTGGGGTTTGGCTCCCAGCAGGCTAGGAAGGGCTAACTCCCTCCTTCCTGCTTTCCTGTCTGCTGGCAGCCTCTCTGTCCCTGTCTCTGTCTCTGTCTCTCCTTCACTCCTCTCTGCTTTCACCAAACTCACTCTTCTAATTCCTCCTGCCTCCAAACTCACTCCTCAACTCCCACACTCTTCTCTGGAGAGGAGTCTCTTTAAAGGGCTCTGCCAGCCTCCTTAACTGGCCTCAGCTGGCCCTGCTTCTGGCTATGGCAGCCTTGTTCAGCTGGATCCAATTAAACTGCAGTTATCCCTCTCACCACAGCCTTCTCTGGCCATCGCCTGCCCTGGGTTTACCACACTTTCTATTCTTGTTTGAGGGTTACAACAATAACTACAGAAACCCATAACTATGTAGGATTGAGTGGACTTGTAGGCTCTAGGTTTTACGTTGTTTATTTTTGAATGTATTTATTTTTTGAACATAGTTCTACATTTGTCAGTTCAACTTTCATGATAAAGAGATTGCGGTACAGTACCCCCATTAGGTGAAATTGAAAAATACGATTTATTTTGTTTTTTATAGTGTAAATATTTGTAATAAAAAATAAAGTGAGCACTATACACTTTGTATTCTGTGTTGTGATTGAAATAAACATATCTGAAAATGTAGAAAATTTCAAAAACTATTTAAATAAAAGGTATTCTATTATTAACAGTGTGATTAATCACGCGATTAATCACAATTTTTAAATTGCTTGACAGCCCTACAAATTGGGCTATTACTAGTTATTTTTTCTTTGTTACATAGAGAGGTAGCAACATAATAGGAACATGTAATGAATCTAGCCTCACTGTTGTGATGTAGACATTATTGTTACCCTGATTTTGCAGATGGTGAAGTGGAGGCATATAAGTAATTTGCCCAAAGTCATAAAGCACATCAATCCCAGACTCAAGAATCCTGACTCCCAGACTGATGTTTTAACTGCTAGACCATACTGTTACAAAAGTTTAGGTATATTAATGCTAGCACAAGATTAAATTTTTACATTCCCCGAACAATGTTAACTGCACATATACCCTAACAGCACAACAGCATTAACAGTGTTCAGAAATAAAGCATGTCACATATGTAATGTGATCCAAATATGAAAACTTTTTTAATTCCCAGAATTATTGAATTAAAATTTTAAGCCATTATGTTGCATTAATACATATTTTGCATAAAACTGTAATTATATAGTCTCAAATTACTTTACCTAATAAAGTTATTTGTAAGTAATTTGCTGCAACAAACTGTGATAATAAAAGAATTAAGAACTCGGAATGGGTATTCCTATTTCCTTAAAGTTAATTTTTGTCAAAATACACTGTGTGTGTTTCAAACAAGTATAGCTATCCATAACTCTATACCTCTACAACTAGACATATATGAATAACAACATTCACAATCAGACAATGCAATAAGAAATATGTATAAGGGATGTAAACTATCGTCATGCTTTAAGGTTTGAAGAAGCTTCCCCTACAAGCAGATTATTCCATATATGTCTATTATGAGGTTTCTTACACTTTCTACTGAAGCACCTGTTACTGGCTATTATCAGACAGAGCAATGCACCAAACGGACCACTGGTTGTATCCAGTACAGAATTTGCTATGTTCCTCTCAATTTATTTTGCGTGAACATGCTTTTCAGTTTACATATTCCTAAGGTTGCAAATATAGTCAAATCAATACAGTTACACGTTTGACTTGATATTCAAGTATTATTAACGTAACAAAGTCTTCGCCATCCTCTCAATTTTCTCTCCAGGTCCTATGATATGTTGCATGCCAATGGCTCTGTGGCAATACATGAAATTATGACAAGAGAATTCCTCAGTTATCAAGCATGGCTTTTACCTTTGTTTCCTGTTTTGCATGAACATCTTAAAATATCAGTCATCAAAACAAAACTAGATAACTAAAGTTGCACCTGTGCAATTATCCCACACAGTAGGTAGGAATTTACTACAATGTTTATTTAATCCAGCCAGTCAGTAGTCCCAAGACTGACGAGATCTGCTTTGATGCTTGTTCATGCCTGACAGACCTAAGGCTTCATATTTGTTATGCTGCAATAAAACAGATGCTTTGATGCTGGAATCTGGATGGCAGTGATTTTTTTTTTTTTTAAGTTTCAGCAAATGTTCATTTTGGTCCCCCAAAATCAAATGGAAATAGATAGAGTTTTACGAGGGAAGAACTCTGCCCCAGTATGTATGTGAAATTTTAATTTAAAAATAATATTTACTTTCTTTAAAGGAAAAAACTACAAGCACAAATTCTGATTAATATAATCTCTTTCCCCAACAGTGCCATGCTTCCACCCCATAATTCAAACGAATAGGTTCCTTGATTCAAATAAAGAAGTTGGATATGTAACAATCTTGTAATCTTCTTGTAACTACTGGACTGTACTAGTGCTTGCACACGAGAGAACGAATGAACTACTGTTATTACAGGAGAGAAAACAATGCAGGAGAACTAAAAGGAGAAAGGAAAACTGTAAAACACTGGGCAAGATTGTCAGCGGGTATATTTCGGTATACCTCCACCAACATCAATGGAACCCTGCCAATTTACATCAGATGAAAAACCAGCCCACCACAGTGTCATCTCTACCGATAAAAGGGTTTGACTAAATATTACATCGTTTTACAGGGGATATATTTGTCTAATATCAAAGTGATTATACTAAATTCAGTAAAATTGCCAGTTCACTTATTCATTTATTTGTGTGTGGTTTAGAAAGCCTTAGTCAATATTTACAATACATTCAGATGATCACTTCAGCAGAAGTAAATAGCTCTTTTTTATGCCTTTTTTGTAGCTGGGGAAACTTGGGCACAGAAGAGTTTACTGATTTGCCCAAGGTCACAGAATGAGTGAGATAGAGAAGCAGGACTGCATATGGGAGTCTGACCCCCACAGTGCACTGCTCTTAAAATGTGGGGTTTTTTTTCCGAATCCAGATGTCGATGTAAGATGTTGATGTTTCCAAATTTCTCAGCTCAGGATTCACAGAATCACACACACAGAGATCCCAGTGTAAGAAAACTACAAGGTTAAGCGGAAGATCTGAATTTACTGATCTTTTCTCTCTTTAAATCAGCATAGGCCATGCACGAAAGCATGGTAGATTTTCACAACTGCACATCAGACATGGCACACTAATTAAATATTATGACTGATTACTGTCTGCACAGAAATCCTGGTGTACTGAACTAGTGATAAAAGATCAGGAGATTTTTAGTTAGAAAAAAATCCCACAGCAACTCTTCAAAGAAAACAGGCGTCATTCTGCCTCTCCTCCCCCCCACCCCCCCAAAAAAAAAGCGGAAGAAGGGGTTTTAGATAATCAGAACTCCATGTTCCATATGCTCTATGACAAAATAACTCCACTTGCCTAAATAGGTTGACAAGAAAGAAGGCAATGGTAGGAGTGTAGCAGAGGAGAAAGGGTGTTACAGGATTGGGGGAATACTGGTGATACCCAGTCTGGCATACTCTGGCTATGTCAAGTACATACAGTAAAACCTCCATTTAACGGACTAATTCGGGCGAGGGGGTGTCCGTTAAATCAAAAAGTCTGTTATTTAATAATAAAAAAAAATGAGCTGTCGGAGCAGCAGCCCGCCCGCCACAGGGTTGGGGCGGCAGCTCCGCAGCCCGCCCGCTGCCTGGACCCGGGCGGCAGCCGGGAGCCGGCAGCCAGCCCACCTGCTGGCGGGACTCGGGCAGGAACCGGGAGCCGGCAGCCCGCCCGCTGCCTGGACCCGGGAGGCAGCCGGGAGCCGGCAGCCAGCCCACGAGAAATGGATTTTGGATGCATCAGACTTGCTCAGAAATTTTGTCCGTTGCATCCGAAGTCCGTTAAATCGAGGTCCGTTAAATCGAGGGTTTACTGTAATATACTATCATCATCATGGTTTACGGGTGCTACAATATTTGCCCAGGTTGGTAAATTTTCTTAACTATTCTGCAACATTGTTTTAAAGGGTTAATAAAAAGTAAGACAGGAAAAAGCATCCAATAAAGCTCAGAGAGGTAAATCATCCCAGAAACTCATAATGATTTGTGAAAGTATCTGTGAAAACCAGCAGTAAACTCTCTCTTACTAGTGTGGGTTTTATCAGTGAAAGGAATGTATAATGTGATTGCTCTATTTGTTAAATAGAACCCATCAAAAGAAAGCTGGGTCTAATTATTTCAGGAGTAGCAGTTATTTCCATCTCATGCTCAGTGACCATCCAAAAAGCAGTTACAATCTTCTAAAGTCTGTGAGTCACTAAGGCACATCTCAAGACCTGTAAATATAATCATTAGCAATCAAATTTTATTTCATAAATAGCTGTCTTCTACCTTTCATGTTAAAGCTGAGCTGAGTGATAACTCTGCTGTTTTAGCAGATTTTTAACAAGATGCTGTAAGATTGTACATCCAGAAACAACAGTACACCATATTCACCTATTACTATTCTACTTCCAATATGGCATGTTTTATTTTTATTGTCTCGTAAAGTGTTTTTTCTAAAACTGTGTGGGAGCGGGTGCAGATGCAGTTATGAGCAACTGCATCTCACAGAAGCTGCAAAACAGGGTGCCTTATGTTTTTACCAATCTAGCCCCGGATCTTGCAATGAGAACTAGGCAGCCAGACCCCTGCACTGAGGTGGAGCCCAACTGAGCTCCATGCAGGTGTAGGGGTCCACCCACATGGAGTGATTTGTTTTAATAATTAAGGTCCTGATCCTGCAATGACACAGAATTGAAGAACTGTTATACCGGAGACTTAAAACATATACAAATGTAAAATGTCAAAACAGAACGAAAATGAAAAACAGAACAGAACTACTCTTCTCCACAGGCCAGCACTCTGCTGGCAGACTGCCCAGAGCCATCTTTTTTTGACCGCAATGCAGGATAATCTTGCAAAAATGTCAAGACACTGGAAAAGACTATGCTGCTTTATCGCTGTGGGAAATCACAAATGCTAAACCAGATAAACTACAACCCAGAGCTGAAGAAAAGCTCTCTCTATCTTGATAGCTTCTCTCTCTCACCAACAGAAGTTGGTCCAGTAAAAGATATTACCTCACACGTTATCTCTCTTACCACCTTTTGTCTCGAGCATTGAGGACAAATAGGAAAATATGTCTATGCAACTCATCAATCTGGACTCCAACATCAATGTTACTGAAAAGTGACTGGAAAGGAAAGTATAAATTATAAGGAGTAAATACTGACTTCTGAAAGTCAAACAGAAATACCGGAGACCCAACTCCATTCCTGGAATCTTTGGATAACTAGGACTCCAGCTGGAAAAGAGAAAGAGTCCAATCGCTTATATGGAAAAAAAGTCATGTCTGTCATCATAGAATTAACTCTTAAAGAAGATTGAGTCTACATAAAGAAAAGCTATTGCATACGGCTACCTATGGTACTGATAACCCTAGACAGGGTGGGACTACGATCTTCACACTGAGATTAAATCAGGCAGAATTTTGCAAGCAGCCAGACAAAAGCAAGATATCAGTCTAAATGGGTTTTAGCTATTCCAGATATTTAATTTAAGGACAAAGACAAGTGGATATTGTTAAACAGTCCTTTTTGGAAGAAAATGCACAGCTGTACATGTTGTTATAACCCATTATATTGTGAGTTGTCATAAAAATAAGTGATCTCTGTTTTGGGCAGGAGTGGGGGGAAGGCATGTGAGGAGAATGACGGACTCATCTGTGGATGAGCATGGTAATGTGGAGTCAGAAGATATTGCTTAAATTTGTGATAAATGTATCCTGACAGTTTATTTACTATATTTTGAACATATTTGTTACTATTGTGTAATATTAACATTTCTCACAAGGAAAGGTCCTCTCCTGGGACTCATAAAAGCATTAGTATTTTTAGGAAGTTACTATTATATTAAGAATAGAAAGAACATTTTCTTGGTCACAACCTTAGAATTAACAAAGTGAAAACATAGGATGTTATGTTATAATGGAAGAGTCTCCCTAGAGCAGGAGTGGGCAAACTACAGCCTAGGGACCAAAGCCAGCCCTCCAACTGGTTTAATTTGGCCTTCGAGCTCCAGCTGGAAAGCGGGGTCAGAGGCTGCTCCGTGTGTGCATGCAGAGCCTCCCAGCATGTCCCCAAACTCGCTCCTACGTTTAGCGGTAGCCAGGGGGCTGTGCATGCTGCTCCTGCCCCAAGCGCCACCCCAACAGCTCCCATTGGCCCGAAACAGCAGCTAATAAAAGCTGCAGAGGTGGTGCCTGTGGACATGGAAGCATGCAGAGCCGTCTGGCTGCACCTCTGCATAGAAACCAGAGTCGGAGACATGCTGTTGCTTCCAGGAGTTGCTTGAGGTAAGCACTACCCGAAATCTGCACTCCTGACCTCTCCCATGCCCCAACTCCCTGCCCAGATCCCTCTCCCGCACCCCAACCCCCACCCCCAGATTGGTGCCCCCTACTGCACCCTGAACTCATTTCCGGCCCAACCCCAGAGCCCGCACCCCCAGCCAGAGCCCTCACCTCCTCCCTTCCTTTTGGAGGAAATCAAAAATTTCAGCCCTGTGCATGGTGGGGCTTGGGCTGCCAGCCCTGCACTGGGTTGTCAGAGAAAGTCCCAGCCATGCGTGTGGCTGACAGCTGGGGCCCCAGCCAAGTGACATTTCCTGGATCTTTAGGTCCTGATTGGGGGCTTGTATCCCATTCTGCATCTGGTCATCTCTATACAACAAAGACACCAGCTCTGGTTTCTTGAGATGAGCAGTTGGTAAGCATTTGTCCACGAACTGATCTTTCTTATGGACTTTATAATTCATGCTAGTTCCCCATCTTTCCCAAACAATCTAAATAAAAGATCCACTCTGCTTTAGGCTGAAGAATAGAGGTTTGTTTGCTTGTGAAGGCCTCCTTTGAAATTTTGCCCTCTACCGTACTGAACCCAAAGTTTCAAAGGAGGCTTTTGCATGTAAACCAGTATATCATAACTTGGCCGAAACCCCTCTAAATGGACATCAGTCTCTTGTGAATTGACTCAACTGCTGGATCCCACATGCTCCTAAGTCAACTGTGTCTGGGTAGAGCCAAGCTCCTAGCTCTGGATCTCTAAGGTACATTCCTATGCTGACATCCCCACTTCCACCCTCACCCCGAGCCTTTCCTTGGGATATGGGACTCAACTATCCTGTCATCGCCAGACCCTGGAACCAGTGCCTCAGACCTCCAGAGGAGTCCACAAGCCAATAAGAAATAAACAGAAATAAACGTAATCACATCTTTCTTATACAAACCTGGAGTAGCCAGTATTCATTTTTAGAATCTTTGTGGGCCCCCAACTTCTGCACGCAAAGTGCCAGAGTGGGGAATCAGCCTTGACACATACTCCCTCATAGTTTCACGTAGGCTGTGGTCACTCTTCTTCTAATTTAACCCTTTCAGGGACAATATGACAGGAAGGCAAGGGGGACAGATTTAGTAAAGGAATTTCATAACTCCTGTTACTTTAAGGGTAAAGAGGACTAGAGAGGTACAGATACTTTTCAAAATAACAAAAGTCCTTGGATGCACTGATTTCACCCCACTTCTAGTCTAACCTCATCTCTTCTGAGAGCCTGATGTCTTGTTAGTGTTTCAGAAGGGGTCTCTCCTGTCTCCTCGCTCTTTCTCTCTCTAAAGCCAGTTCTTCTTGCACATGGAAGAGGTTGGTTCCCTTTCAGAGAGAAATACATCTCCCTAAATACTGTGTCTCTTCCCTTTTGCCAGGTTGATAAACTCCAGTCCCTTCCCCCCAGTCAGGCTTCTGTGTAGAGAATTCATTGTTTCATGCTGTTGGGCCAGCAGTTGAGAGACAATGAAAGCAGAAGGCATTGCTGTGATGGGTTTGGTCACAGAGACCCCCTTGGGACTGTCACTTGATGTGCTGAGATTACTTCTGAGCCCGTTTTCCCTGCCAGCTTGGGACTTCCAGAGCTTGTTGAGCCAGATACGTCAGTTTGTTGCAAACAGAGATCCAGGGTCTGAGACCACACTCCCAAAGCTGCAGACTAACATGAAAACAGCTCTGCAGGTTACTTGACTCCAGCTCCCAATGGGTTCCAAACCCCAAATAAATCTGTATAAAGCTTGTACAGGGTAAACTCATAAATTGTCTGCCCTCTATAACACTGATAGAGAGAGATGCACAGCTGTTTGCTCCACCAGGTATTAATCACTTCCAGTAAAACCTCGATTTAACGGACTTCGGATGCAACGGACAAAATTTCTGATCCATATCAGACCGCGACCCCTCCTGGCTACGGCCCCGGTCCCCTTCCCCGGCGGCTGGCTGCTGGCTCCCGGCTCCCGCCCTGGTCCCAGCCGCTCGCGGGCTGGCTGCCGGCTCCCACCCCGGTCCCACCCCGGTCCCGGCTGCCTGTCTCCTGGCTGCCGCCCCGGTCCTGGCTGCTGCCCCGGTCCTGGCTGCCGTCCGAGCTGGCTGCCGGCTCCCGGCTGCCGCCCCGGTCCCAGCTGCTGCCTCACGGCTGCCGCCCAGGTCCCAGCAGCAGGCGGGCTGGCTGCCGGCTCCCAGCTGCCGCCCCGACCCTGTGGTGGGCGGGCTGCTGCTCCAACAGCTCTTTTTTTTTTTAAAATTAAATAACGGACTTTTTGATTTAACGGACACCCTCCCGCCCAAATTAGTCCGTTAAATGGAGGTTTTACTGTACTCTGGGTTTACTAATAAACAGAAGTGATTTTATTAAGTATAAAAAGTAGGATTTAAGTGATTTCAAGTAATAATAGACAGAATAAAGTAAGCCACCAAGCAAATTAAGTAAAAATGTGCAAGTCTAAGCCTAATACATTTAGAAATTGTTTACAGGTAAAATCTCACCCTCAGAGATGTAACAATAAGCTTCTCTCACAGACTAGACTCTTTCCTAGCCTGGAGCCAATCCTTTCCCCTGGTACAGTCCTTGTTAGTTTCAGTGGACATCTTAGGTGGAAACTAGGGGTTTTCTCATGACTGGCTGGCCCATCTGTCCTGCTTCATCCCTTTTTATAGCTTTGGCACAAGGCAGGAACCTTTTGTCTTTCTGGGTCACCACCCCCCTTTCTAAATGGAAAAGTACCAGATTTAGGATGGATTCCAGTATCAGGTGACATAATCACATGTTCTGTGAGACTCCAGCCTCCATTCTTCCTGGGCTGGCCCACACATAGCCAGGAAGATTTTCAAGTAAACAGAGCCACTTACAATCAACTGTCCTAGTCAATGGGAGCCATCAAGATTCTAAACCACCATTAGTGGCTCAGACTTTGCATAATTACAATAGGACCTCAGAGTTATACTTCATATTTCTAGCTTCAGATACAATGATACATCCATACAAATAGGATGAACACACTCAGTCGATTATAAGCTTTGTAATGATACCTTAAAAGAGAGACCTATTGCCTAAAGCATATTCCAGATGCATCATATTCATACTCATAAAACATATGGAGAGCAACGTCACACCTATCTAGATTATTCTGTGATGGCTTCTCAGCCACAGTCATTCTACTAGGCATCAAGCATCTTTCTGGTCTGGGCACCTATTTGGAATGCAGCATAACAGACTGACCTGTCAAGATCAGGCTGGTTTTTCAACACAGAATATAAAATGGTCAGCACACAAAGTGGAAGAGAGGGTTCAAAAATAGAAGTCATAATCTGATACAGACATAACCCACTCCATCACAGGAAGTTTAAACAAATAGTAGTCAATTGTTCATTCCTTCTGCAAGAAAAAAAGAAGAGACTTTCCGAACATCTCCTCAGGAGTTACACAAATGCAAATCTTTGGAGAAAGAAAGAAAATGCTAGAGATAGAATCTCTAAAATAAGCTTTGTACAATTTGTCTGCTTCCTTCTTTCTTCGGAGAAGGGGAGGGGGAAAGTAAACCCTAAAAGTCTTTAATTAAAATCCCAATGATTTAGAAGCATCTCCTCCTTGGATAGTTATCTCCCTATAGCATAATTATCGAGCTGCCCAGCCCCAGCAGTCAATTTCCTCTTCCTTTTAATTTGGAGGAGAAAGGACCCTAAATTGTTTCTGGACAAGGGTTCCAAATAACCTTTCCATCTTCACATAGCCTGGAACAAGGATTCCTAATTTCTTTCAACTGCTGGCCTTACACAGGTACAATACACCATCACATATACCCCATTTCTGTATTATTGTGAATTACCCCTTCTCAGCTGCTCCATAGATCCCTGGTTCAAAATAATCTTCAGGGGCAGAACTAAGATGTTTCAAAGCTATAAGCAGAAAAAAAAGAAACTGACTGCCCCATTACAATGTTGCCATATCTCATGATTTTATAGCAAGTCTTGTGAAACTTGTTTTTTTCTTAAAAACTCCAGCTCCCGAGGTCATGAGAATTTCATCTTTCATATATTTAAAAAATAACTTTCTAGCCCTTTTGATTAGGAGAAAAGCTGGTATATGACTCAAGTGTAACCAGAAGTCTCAAAAAACCAGAAGGTAGAGAAAAAGAAACCCACATTTACTATTTTTAAACATCTCATGATTTTCAAGCCAATCTCATAATTTTGGAGGACCTGACAAATGCTTTTTGAATGCTTAGGTTAGCAATTTTGTCACTACAGACAGCCCTGTTTCTGTACATTGCCAAAATCACAGCAATATAAAATATCCATATGGCCAAAGCTTTTAGCTTCAATTCACAAGTTCTCAAAACAGCAAAAAATGGAAAGAAAACCAATAATTACTTCCCTTCCACATTCTCGGCACTGAGTTTCAGAAGGGAGCAAATACAGGATTGCATAGCATATGTTAAAAAATAAGATTGGATCTACATGAGATTTTATATTAAACACAAACTCAGTTTTCATTTGACAAAACATAAAAAACTATCCGAGCCAAGGAATTCTCTATTTTGAGTTTGGTTTTTCTAAAACATTTCAGTCAGGCTGCATGTTTAGCAGATGCCTGGTGGAGTAGCGAAGAGAAATTCACACACACACGTACGTGTCAGTTGTGGAGTTACTTCAGAACCACCCCAAAGACACTCTTTCAATCCAATGGCTGAAGTACAGTCCCATGCCTCCACACAAATCCCACCCGTGGAGAATCCCTCCATGAGAGAAGTGACGAAGAGTCCTGTGGCACCTTAAAGACGAACTAAAGTATTGAAGCATAAGCTTTCGTGGGCTAATACCCACTTCGTCGGATGCAGTCCCACTTTGTGGGATTAGCCCACGAAAGCTTATGCTTCAATACTTTAGTTCGTCTTTAAGGTGCCACAGGACTCTGTCACTTC
Organism: Sternotherus odoratus; assembly: GCA_032164245.1. Classification (NCBI taxonomy): domain Eukaryota; kingdom Metazoa; phylum Chordata; order Testudines; family Kinosternidae; genus Sternotherus; species Sternotherus odoratus. Next base: position 100,434,933 of record JAVMKO010000002.1, read on the forward strand.
TGCAATTCCAGATTAACACGGCTACCTCTCTGATCGGTGAGAGAATGCACCCCTGTATTCACACCCCACACACATTATAATATTTTTTGTACAAGGCATATCTTATGAGCTATCATTTATAAACTCTTAATTTGCTGATCAATAATATTATGGCAAAATGCACGTAACAGCGTTATATGTGAAATTATAAACACAAGTGGAGATCCTGACTAAAATCATATTTTCCAGATAATAGTGGGGAGTGGCCAAACCAGTTCCCCAGAGACAAAGGGCAAGCTGACATCACAGCCAGGTGTAAACAAGGTAGATGCACCATTACCTGCTAAGTGGCTACTCTTTGGCAGAAAAGGGGGCAGTGGCAAAAATCTACGTCTTGGCAAAGAATAAGCATGGAGTTCCCTTCCAGACAGACTGCCTGTGACCTTGCTCCCACCTGGAAATGCTTCTTAAAGGGGGGGGGGGGGACAGGACAATAATACGAAGTGGCAGACAGCACAACACGCACTCCTCCCTCTCTCCCTGCCCATTACATTCACTGGCCTTGAATAGACAAAGGAAGCAGCCATTGGAATATGGGGGATAGGTCCTAACCTAAATTATTTGGTCAGTAAGACTGCTGAAAGCATGTGGTGAGAAAACTCTGCTTTTAATCTGATGTTTGTTATGATAGGCACCAGTAAAAAGTTCTACCTTTATTTTTCTTGGAACCATTTCTGACTTAGATGCCTCATTACTTGTACTCACTTAAAATCTCTCTCTACGTAGTTAGTAAACTTGTTTTACTGTTTTATCTAACCCAGTGTGTTCAAACTGAAGTGTCTGGGTAACTCCATTTGGGGTAACAAGTTGTGTGCATGTTATTCCCTTAAAGGAATAATGGATTTAATATACTTGTACTGTCCAGGAGAGGGCTGGGCAGAGCAGGACAGGACATACATTTCTGGGGGAATATCCAGCTCATTTTGGGTCATGATAAAATAAATGCTAAAGAAATTATATGTGCAGTTAAACAAATGTAACACCTTTAGTGTGTAAGGAGAGTCCAACGAGCTTGAGAGATTTCAGCTTGTTGCAACGGATTCAGTTCCCAGGCTCTGAACTTCTAGGAGCAGGGTACAGTGTATTGCTTATGTATACAGCACCTGGTCTCTGGAGGTGAGATGAGTGACAATTTCCCTAGGGGTGCTACCTGGAACTGCGGTTCCACTGGGCCCTCTGACCCACCAGCCTGGGCTCTCTCTGACACCGCTGCTGTGACAAGCTGCAGACACACTCTCGGTCTTACAATTCCATCAGCATGCACACAGTTAGGAACACACCCAGCTGCAGTTACATGAAGGTTCTCTGACCGTCCACAGCATGTGAACCAAGATCAGAGAGGCTACAGCCAAAATAACCACTAACTTTCCACCCTAGAGCTGTATCATCCTGCCCTGGTCCAAACCCCAACCAGTATGAATTTATTATCTAGTTCACCTCCCCCTCAATGTGGAGAGGAATATACAACAGCCTTTGCCCCCTGAGCTACAATTTCCCATGCACTTCATTCCGACTCACTGTTTTAGATAAAGCAAAAACAAGTTTATTAACTACAGAAGATATATTTTAATTGATTTGTCCACATCGGTGGGAAGACAGTACCTTGGCAGAAACTTAGCATGAGGTTCATGGAATGGCGGCTTGGTTAGTAAACCAACTATAGCCAAGTTTGAAGGCAGCAAAGGTGGAGTCTTGCAAAAGGAGTGATGCAATTGCATGAGTCCATGTGGCCAAGCAGAGACAGGCATGTTTTGACCTTTACTTTAGGACTGCTTGTGATGTGAGCTATGATACCATTCATGGTCTCGAATCTGTCTGTGAGCAAACAGGCCCTTATAATGAGACTGTTCACGGTTTCCCTGATAAAGTTCAAAGATTGCATGGGGATAAGAATAGATTTTTCGATGTTCACATTGACTCACAGGGAGGAAAGAAGACATAAAGATGAATAAAGACTTCCTGGATAGATTTGGTGGAGAGAAGTCAGTAGTTGATAAATGGGAAGATGAGGTCTAACATGAGCTGTTACCTCAGAAAATACCTTTGTAAAGATTGAGGGGGCAGTAGCTATCCTGAAGGGTAGTTCTCTGTACTGGAAATGGTTGGAGACCACCACAGGTCTGAGAAATCATCAGTGGGCAGGATGAATACAGACATGACAGCATGCATCCTTCCTACCAAAAGCAATGAAATACATGACATTTTCTAAAGACGGAATTATCACTGCAAATCTGACCATGCAAAATTTGAGCTTGTGAATAAAGTGATTGAAGTGGTGGAAGTTGAGAATTGGTCTCCGCACCTGCCCTTCTTTTGGGTATCAGGAAGTAAGTTGAGTAAAAAACCTGTCCCTTGATATTGTTGAGGAATAGTTCTATTGCTCCTTGAATACAACAGGGACCAACACTCAAAGAAGAATTAGCTACATTATCCCTAAATTAGAGTTGACTTTGGTGGGGAGTTGACTTTGGTGGGGAGGGAAAGCAATTTGTTTCTAAATGTAGCAATATAAAATACTTAATTGGATGGACAGAGCTGTACATAATGCAGCAAGATGTTCATTAATTCAATATTCTTGGGAAATACATTATATTATGGCAAAGTAAGCATTAAAATGAGCAATGTTCTCAAAGACTTTTTATGAATGTACATGTAATACAATTCCCAAAACTACAAATCTTAGACTGATCAAAAACATTCAGTTGAGCTTTTAAGAGATAAAGGGAACGGCAAGAACTTATTCCAACGATATCAGTGACATTTATTTTCAATGTTAATGTCCTATTTACCATGATAGCAGTTTAATGACCTTTTAACTGACTAAATGAAATTATATTTCAATGATGCAATATTATTACCATTGTTGAAAACAAGAACACACTGTTCCTTGTACTCATTGTTCTGATATTTTTATCCCACATTAGAAGGGTCAAACTTAATGTTCAATTACCCTTGCCCTTCCTCCTGTATACAACTTCAGTCAATCTGAGCACCAGAGCTTGAAGAAAACTCACATTTCATTCATGAAACAAAGTGTTTTATCTTGTCAAAAAACCCTCCTTCAAACTGCAATCATGGCCTCTTTTATTCAGATTTCCTTTGACACGCTGTACTCCCATGACAAGTTCATTGACTCTTTTTATACAGGTAGAAGCTACTTTAGAACACACAATTGTGAAAAATCCTGCTCTCTGAGTCAGCTCCGCTTTGGAGGCGGACACAGTTTAGATAACATTCCAAGATATGCCACTGACTCGAGTGACCTTGAATGAATGATTTCACCTTTCCTCGTCTGTAAAATGGAAATCATAATTACCTTCTTTGTAAAGGACTTTAGAATCTCTGGTTAGAGAGCACTATACAAATGCTAAGTATTATTATTAATGGTTAATGCATATACAATATGCCGAAAACATACAAAATGACAATTGTAACAATCATCATTAGGGACCAGAAGGTTTTAATTCCTGCCACATGACAGGCATATAACCTGTAAACCTGACACATATTCCATGACTGGGGCTAGGACATAATGATCAGATGTAAAGACATGATGTTATTATAACAATTATCTCTTACAAATTATTTATTATCCACACATCATATGCCATCAGACACTAGGTCTAAAATACAGAAACAAAAACTATTGGAAAATAAGAGGATAAATTAATAGCATATGCAGGTATCCGCTCTACTAGGTCTATAACCACTAAAAGAATGAAATTTTTACAGGTATTATCATCATCATGTATAAGTTAATCAACATCTCTTTCCTGAATAAGTTTTCCTTACTTTCTTTCTGGCCATCTCTCCCATAGCTGCTAATCTGAATTTATCTTGAAGTAGATACAGCAACTCCTCACTTAAAGTCATCCCGGTTAACGTTGTTTCATTGTCACTTTGCTGCTCTATTAGGGATCATGCTCGTTTAAAGTTGCGCAATGCTCCCTTCTAACATCGTTTGGCAGCCGCTTGCTTTATCCACTGCTTGCAGGAATAGCGGCCCGTTGCAGCTAGCTGGTGGGTGGTTGGAACCAGCAGCCCCCTTATCAGCTCCCCCCATCAGCTCCCCACTCCCCTCAGTTCCCTGTGCAGCAGCTGCCCAGCAGGCTATCAATTGCCAGCAGTTCAGCTGTCCCTCCCCCAACTGCCATGTGCTGCTCCTGCCCTCTACCTTGGAACTGCTCCCGAGACTCCTGCTTGCTGTACAGGGAGGGGGGAGAGGCGGGGCTGTCAGGGTGTCCCCCTCCCTCTGCTCCTGTACCCTGCTTACCCCATCTTCCATAGAGCAGGGGGGACACACGAGGGAGGGAACTCACTGGCAGAAGCTGGTCTCTGCAAGCTGATCTAATTAACAAGGCAGTGTACTTAAGAGTCGGCATACTTAAAGAGGAAATGTGCATCTCTGTCTCTCACACAGAGGGTGTGTGTCTCTGTCTGCCCTCCCTCCATTCCTGTTGCCTTGTAGAGTGTGAGAATTAACCCTCAAGGGCTCAGCCAATTGCTAGTTCATCATTTAGCTGTCAGGCATTCCCTGGGAAATATCCCACCCTCTGACTCCTTCACCTCAACCAAGCTTCACGATCATCATCACTATGTACCAGTAATAAATTGTTTATTCAAAACGTATAGTGTAGTATATATATATATATATATATATATATATATATATATATATATATATATATATATATATATATATATATATATATATATATAAGATAGTATTTTGTCTGGTGAAAAACATGTCCCTGGAACCTAACACCCTCATTTACATTATTTCTTATGGGGAAATTGGATTCGCTTAACATCGTTTCACTTAAAGTCGCATTTTTCAGGACCATAACTACAACATTAAGTGAGGAGTTCCTGTACAGGTCTACCTTATGCACGAAAGGACATTATTCAACCCTCCACGCAAGAGAATATCCTTCTGAAAAAACATTATATAGACTGAACTCTTGTTCCATTTATCACAAACACTATTGGCCATGTCAATTATTCAGCATGAATATTACATTGAGCATGAATATTACCTATTGAATCCCTGACAATTTTGTATGCCAGATATTGCTTTCAATTGAAAAAAAAAATCATGATTTGACTCTTCCATGAAGTTCTTAGACGTTATTACATATTGTCTTTTCATTAAGGTTTTGGCAGCTCTCCCTTGAGTGAGTCACTCTAGGTTAATTCAAACTGTTTAAAAGCTGTATCTCAAAAATTTTAAATATGATCACATCTATATCTGGATGTGAGTGAACTTAAAAAAATGTTTGTGCTATACAGACCTTTATCTAGAGGAGTGGTGGGCAACCTGTGGCCCGCAGGCTGCATGTGGCTCATCAAGGTAATCTGATTGAGGGCCACGAGACAATTTGCTGACGTTGATCGTCCACAGGCATCCCCCGCAGCTCCCAGTGATCACAGTTTGCCATTCCAGGGAAAGCTGTGGGAAGCAGTGGGCCACTGGGACATGCTGGCTGGCACTTCCCACAGCTCCTATTGGCTGGGAACGGCAAACCGTGGACACTGGGAGCTGCAGGGGGCCATGCCTGCAGATAGCAAAATGTCTCAAGGCCCACAACAAGATTACCCTGATGGGTCAGTTGCCCACCACTTACTTATAGTTATGTACGACTAAATTCATAGGCGATATGAACTGTGATATAATAAATAATAATAATACTTATATAACTCTATTCATCAGTAGATGTCAATATCTCTCTATATAAAAGTCAAATGGTGTATGCGTGTGTGTATGCTGCCTTACTCCTTCCACACCGTTTGAGCTAGAGACTTGAAATTTGGTACAGTTATAGGCTTTAGGGTCCTAATCAGGGTAAGAGTCGAAATTTTTTCAAATCTCACCTCTGATGCCCCCCAGGGGTGAAATGCTTTAAAGCCCATTCACATCAGCTGGGCAGCAGGTTAACACCTGCTGTTCTCTGTGACATAGTTATGATGTCATAATACCCCCCTCCAACGGACCCTACACTCGCTCCGCTCTCTGCCCCCTCCCCCTCCAACGGACCCCGCATTCGCTCAGCTCTCCCCCCCCCCAGGTAAGAATAGAAAATTTTTAAAATCTCACTCCCCTCCAATGGCCCCCGCACTCGCTCAGCTCTCTCCCCCCTCCCCCCCATCTAAATGCAAGAGAATGAAATTAATTAGACAAAATGAGACTTCTGAACAAAATATGTATTAATAAAAAACATTGTAGTCTTTTCACATCCCAGTTTCCAATTACAAATACCCCGAGCAACGCCGGGTATTTTTGCTAGTACTTTATAAAGAAGGTAAAGATTATGATTCTCATTTTACAGATGAGGAAACTGAGGCACAAAAGGAAAAACTAACTTGCCCAAAATCATGCAGCAGGCCATTGTCAGATCTGGGTATAGAATCCAGGTCTCTTCAGTCCCTGTCCAGTGCTCTACCGACAGGCAACCTGTGCCCTTTGTCTGGGTCCACAGTTTGAGAATAAGTAGAGAGATCAAATTAAATATGAAATCAAGAGTGAATTTGTTTCAGGAAAGCAGTTGGATGCATTCAGAAGTCCATCCTTACTCAGGGTGGTACTTAAGTATGGGCTTAAAGTTAAGTTCATGTTTAAGTGCTATCCTGAATAGGAATGCTTTCCTGAAACAGGGATGTGGCCTGCTTAATATACAAGAGCAATCATTCTGCCAGTCTGAATTCATTTTGACTCTCTTTTTCCTCTACTTTGCACAATGCTTCCCTTATGTTAGATTTTATGCATTTCTAATTTCTTATACTTGACAAGAAATAAATAATGGTCAGAATGTTTCGGTGGGTTTCTAAAATGAGTTAGAGCTCATTGGAAAAAATATCTGAATGGTGGAGCTTTGCTGAGGACTGGTCCTTTTCAGAGACTGATTTTGATTTTTTTGGGGTCTAAAAATGTATTTAGTAAAAGGTGCTCATTTGACAACCAGGGCTATGGACATCATCTGTTTATCCAGAGAACAGATACAGCACAGACAAGTACAGTGCAAGCTTCACCATACAGCCTTGCTAAATTGTCTTCACCCTGTTCTTGGAAGCGAGTCTCTAGAGGCCCACGCAGTTTTTGGCACCCCTGCTGAGACTGCCAACATATGGATCTCTGACAATTGTTCTGATAGGACTGGCGATATAAAGTGGCTTGAGAATACAAATCCATTTCACATAGATCACTGAACAACTATCATACATTAACTTTTGGTCAATAATAACCCCAAGCCAGATTCAACCTGCCCCCCTAGATGTGAAAGGCTCTGAATTCCATTGCTAATTCCCTGGGCCATCTACTCCCCCTTGAGCCTTATATGTCTTGTTCCTGATAGTTATCACAGAGCAGAAAGGCATATCAGAGACATAAATAGAAATGGTGTGGATATTTCTAATTCAGTTTTAATTACAGAAAATAATTGGTGATGTTTCAAAGTGCCATATATACAGTATTACATTATTACTCCTCTAGTGTTGGGAATTACATTGAGGAAAGAAAACTAATATGGAATCATGTTTGTGAATTTTGACAACACAGATGATGGGGGGAACCAACACTACAGAAGCCTGGAAATTATATCTTTGCACCTTTGACTGGTATACTTCACTGGATCAAAACAGACCAATGTAAACTTGCCACTGTACTAAAGCACCCTTGAAAATGTAGCACTGTTACAATTTAAACCAGGTGAAATCTGAATCAAATTTCAGATTTTCAGTTTTCTGCTGAAGGGAAGATCTAGATATCATACTATTGAACAAGATAAGAGCTCCAACAAACCACTGTAACCCACCATCAAGGACATCTTAGGGGGATCTTAAATCCCCATTATTAATGGCACAGTGACTATCCCATTAACATGTAAAATATACACTTTTGTAACTATGACAAGAACATAGTAAGTTATTACTTTACCTGACAAGAACAAATTAATTAATATAGCTAGTGACTCATTATTAGACTTACAGACTATAAAAGATAGACATGTCACAGGCTTAGGAAAATGAGTGTTTTCATTTTTAGAGCCAGACTGTGGTAAGTCATTGAGCATGTATACAAGGAGCTTCCCTCATGCTTGTCTCTCCCATTTTAGGACCAGGCATGATTGCTGATGCTTAACCTTAAGAGCTATTTATACCCTGCTACCAGAGGTACATTAAGGAAAGAATCATTGCTTTGCAGCTCCAAACATTGTGAATCCCAGGAAGGTTTGATCCAAGGACCTGCAGAGCACATGGGAGCTCTCCACAGATACCGAGGCATCAGAAGGAGCACTGGTGTAGCAGAAGCCTACAGTGCAGCTGGTTCCTGGCTAATACTTGAATCATGGAGGCAAGCAAATCCCCTTTGTTACTTTTAGGGCTACCTCACTTCTGTCTTATGGTCCCCTTACTGCTCACTACTGTTTACGTTAAAGCAAGCCATTTCCAAGCTACTTCTGGGCACCAACTTCCAAAGGACACCATACTGCTGCGCCACTCTACTGCTGCTGCTGCTTTTTGGGGGGGGTAAAGGGAAAGAAGGGTGTTGCTCAGCTACACAGGAGGAAGGGACATGAAACGTTTTCCACCCTAGCCAGCAAAACAGTTAGGATGACTTCTGTTTATATTATACAAGAATCAAAAAACAAACTCCCCTTTAAAGACTTTAAGGTGGAATGGGGGATAACAGTAGGATCTGTCACTGTTTTCAGAACCAGAAAATAAGGCTTTAACCACTAAACAAGTTACATAAGCACGAGGTTGCAAAAAAATTAATTTGTTTAGCTAGTCAAGCTTTATCGGTTAAACTACAGCATATTTCCGGCTACACTCATTTGGGCTTCAATTATATCAACACACACACTGAAATCATTACATTACAAAGCCCCGAAAACATTTAATAATCACAAAAATGAAGCAGATGTACTAATAAAATTAACACTAATAAACTAGGTCTACACTGAGCTAAAGAAAAGAGCAATGACAGAGAACTCTATACACAGAATGCTGGAACCTTCCCTCTCCAGGGTACCATTTTCAACACTGTATTCCACATATAATACTGTGTATTGCAGAGTAATGACTAAGGAGGAATGATGCAGCTCTTTGACCTCTGTAACACAGGCATTGCTCACACTGTCTCCATAGGATATTTACTTGCTGCTGATAGCATTCAAATGGCTACTTAATATAGGCAGACTTGGGGGAAATGTACCAGTACTTTAGCAACTTCCTACAGTAAGAGGTATATTGTCCTCTAGCATGTAGAGATTGGTGCATGTACTTCACACAGGCTTACCTGCAAGGCAACATGATCTAAAACGTTGAGCATAGGACTGGGAGTCAGGGGCTCCCAAATTCTAAACTCGCCACTATCCCTCACTTGGGCTACGGCTTGACCCTTCCACTGTGCCTCTGTCCTCCTAATTCAAAATGAAGATACATTTGCTTAAGTTCCTCACAAGGGTGTTGTGACAATTAAGCAGGGTCAGATTCTGCCACCCTTTCTCACTTGCAGTGGCACCTTCCTCTGGTAGTGACCTCATCAAAATCAAGGGAGTAACTTGCAGAGTAAGGTACTACAAGATGAAAATAAGGGTGGCAGAGTTTGGCTTTTAACGTTTACACAATGTGTTGCATATGTAAAGCAGTACATTCAGTAAGAAGTGAATAAGGAACCAAACCTTGAGGAGTTCTGAAGCACCACAACTTCCACCAAACTCAGGATGTGTCAAGGATGCTCAGTCTGTCTCCAAATATGACCTATTATTGTTATAAAACTGACACGTAAGTGATTAAAGTGATTATGCAGTGGGGGTGAGAGTATGCAAATGCTAAGTATTATTGTTGTTATAATACAGCTACACAAAACATAATGAAGAGACTTAGGGATATGGCATTGAGTTTTAGGTTTTTCAAGGGCCAGAACAATAGGGATCTCTGCTTAAAAGGAAGGAGAAAAAGGAGGTAGGGATAAATGCAGGCCGATAGAATTATTTAGGAAGGAAAGAGAAATTCTACCTGTCTTTCTCTTTCTTTTATACACTCCCTTGTTCACACTGGAAAAGCTCTAGCACAGCAATAAAACAGCAGAGAAAGAAGAGTAAAGGCAAGAAACTAAACTGTTCATTAAAACTCAGGATTGGAAAGAGCTGACAAGCAGTATAGTGCCGCAGAAAATCATTTCTCTCAAATCTCTGACAGAAAAAACAGGCACAACCCTCATAAAAATATCAAGGACAATGGAGCAAAGGAAGGGACAGACTCTGAAAAAGAGGGGGTGGTAATAAAGATGCACAAAAGCTGTAGATTTAAGTGTTTTGAATTACAGACACATTTTAAAAGAAAGCCTAACTGTTGTTATAAATCCTGACATTAAAACTTCCGCTTTTTAAATCCCACTCCTCAAATGAAGGTCAATGCCAGATTGCAGAAGCACTTGGAGAATTTCTGATATAAAAGCAGAGGCTTTGGGGATATATGCAGAGGATAAAGAGGTAGTAAGAGGTCTAGAAAGTAATTCTAGAAGCAGTGGCAGGTCTGTCATTTCACAACTAAGCGTGTGTCAGAGTAGAGAGAAGAAGGGCAAGGGTGGACAAAAAATGATGTAAAAATTAAAAACACAAAGCTTGCTCAAGAACATCCATCAAAAGTATGCCCAAATGAATCTGCAGTATTAGCAAGTAACCCCTGAAGAGCTGGTGAAAAGAAGTTAAGTATCCCTCTCACAGTCTTGCCCCCATTCCCTCACAAGTAGATCGGTTTCTGGAGAAAGGGAAATAAATCAGCAAGGCTTCATCACTTGTAAAGTGTGATAACCTTTTATGCCACACATTACCCTAATAAATTCAGCATGGTCTAATGTGTAGGACACTGAACTAGGAATCAGGAGTTCTGAGTTTGGGCAAATCACTGACCCTTTCTGCATCTCTTTCCCCTCACACCCTTTGACTATTTTGCCAATTTAGAACAAAAGCTCTTTGGGCAGAGACTGTCTCTAACTTTGTACCTGAGCATAACATAGTGGAGCCCAATTCTCAACTGGGACTTCTAGGCACTACCATAATACAAATAATAATAAATATTAATTTATTCCATCAATTTCTCTCCCTGTGTCCATTACAAATATTTATGAGTTAGAGGGCAACAGTGATAAAACATTGCCTGAAGATTGCAATACTTATTGGGATTATAGTTATAGTATGTTGCTTCAATAGGTCATATCATGCAATATCATGCAATATTGTAAAATCTCAGAGGAACTATTTTAATCCTCAGGCAAGATTTTAGTACTGTTGCCCTTAAACTGATACACACTTTGCCTCATGTATATTGCATATACTAACACTAACATATTAATTATTATTATACATTCCCAGCTCAACTTCAAATTTCCAATTTGATAACTGATTTCAAAACAAGCCCTAAATTGCAGTTCTATATATTTTACTATCAATGGGCCAAATTCTCTCCTCAGATGGATGCAAATAACCCTGGTGACTTGAACAGGATCACCATTAGGCAACAGATTTTGAGCCTTTATCTTCTCACTGTCCTGTCGGCTTCCTTTTCAATTTGTTCCATCCACTTTTATGCTCCTTTCACACACGTGTAGGCTGATAGGCTCTCTCACAAACCCAGGAAGAATGTTGCCTCACCCAAGTCACACTTCAGGAGCTTGTATGAGGGCACAGTTTACTGCCCTCATGCAATGAATGAGTAACACAAAACAAAGTGATTCTCCTGACTGCAGGGACTTTTCCCCTTGCTTGCCTCACTCAGGCTCTACCACAGAAGACCTCTCTCTCCCCTCTTTCCAGGTTTTTCCTGGCAGAGCTGGCATGGTTTTAGACTCCCTAGCAGGCAGTCACAGGACTCAAAGTCCTGACCCCCTTCCTCGTTGGTTCAGATAGCACACTCTGCAAAGTACCGATTTTAAACATATGATCTTAAACCAGCTAAGGGTGAATGAGACAGGCTGATCTCAGCCCTTCCTCTGCACCAACCCGGCCTCTAAAGAGACAGACCACCCTGCTAAAATTTTATTCTAATTTTGCTCTTTATTTCTTCCTGATCCATTTTTTAATTATTTTTTTTTTGAGTATCAGTTCATAGAACCTGATCTGACACCCAGTGAAGCTGATGGCCAGACTCTCACCAACTTCAAAGAGCTTTGAATAAGGGCCCATAGCTGACTGGACATTTGAAATACTCTGCTTACCAATTGATTAATGTTATAGAGTGAGCATTTTGCACTGGACTTGACTATTGGCTGCAATATACATTTGAGAAATGCAGCCAATTGCAATGACAGATTAATAGAAACATTACAATTAGAAACTGTCTACACTTGAAAAGTATGCAAGTCAAATGCAAACTGCTTCCTTAGCAGTTGAAAAGAAAGGAGAATCAATAAGATCAGCATTCAGTTTCTAACCACCCAACTCCTCTACCCCAACTATAACAGGACTACTCAGAAGCCTATGCAAGTGCATAAATATTTACAGGATCCAGGCTCAAATCTGTAATTAGATCTCTGTAACTATCATGTTAGTCTGACCTGATCTTTAGGATATAATATCCGGGCTAACAGAAATAAGTGTTTGCATGGAGGGAGGAGGAGGGTTGAGAGAAATTTGGAAAATTCTGTAGTGGCTTCCTCACCCAAAATCTAGAGCAGGGATTGGCAACCTTTGGCATGTGGCCCATCAGGGAAATCCAGGGGTGGGCCGGGATGGTTTGTTTACCAGCAGTGTCCATATGTTCGGCCAATTGCAGCTCCCACTGGCCCTGGTTTGCTATGTCAGACCAATGGGGGCTGCAGGAAGTGGCACGGGCCAAGGAATGTGCTGTCTGCCCCTTCCTGCAGACCTCTTTGGCCTGGAACAGCGAACTGAGGCCAGTGGGAGCTTTGATTGGCCGAACCTGTGGACGCTGCAGGTAAACAAATTGTCCCGGCCCGCCACCAGATTTCCCTGACAGGCCGTGTGCCAAAGGTTGCCAATCCCTGATCTAGAGTATTCTTGAACACAATATTATTAACATTTTTCTGTTCTATTTGGCCTAACACTTAGATATCTCTGTAACACACAAGAAAAAAATAATTAAATTATTAAACTTAACTACCTTTCTTTCTTTTGGAAAAGTTTTATAGAGGAGCAACAAGCTATGTCATGGGAGTTCAACCAAATTTGCTACTATCCATATAAACATCTATATTACACTTTTTTTTTATAAACACTACTATGGATCAAAATTATCTGAAAAATCAAAATAATTTTTGATTATAAGAACTTTAAAAATATGAGCTTCATTCCTATGATAAGTTCTTTTGATGGAAGAACTTTCAAAATATCTGTGGCTGCATTTAAGTATTTAAGATGTCCCCAGACTCCTGGGTTCCTGGAAGATCTGTCAAAGTATCCAAGTTTAAACATATCAGTTAGCTGCGATAGGTTGACATGCATCTGTTTTAGATGGCTGGAGCTATACCAAGTGGTATGGATAGTAGAGTGGAGTAGGGCCATGTGGCAAACTTTATCTTAACTTTGTATTTCAAGAGTCTCTAACTTGTAACCTTAACTTTGAATTTCTTGGCTTCTGAGTTTTTTATTTATTTTTAAATTACATCTTTTATCAAGGGTTTTTATTTCCCTCATTGATATATATTTACAAACTAAGCTCCACTTCATAAAGATTTTGTCTAAATTTATTCGGCTATTTGGCTGGCCTGTAACATACCTTTCTCGGGTATTCTGATTCATAGAGTTTTATAATGGCCATTATTTTAGTAGCTTCTCTCACTGTTCTTAAGATATAATATAATAAAACATCCCTTACTTCCTTTCTTCCTATTCCTCTGCACAGAGGACATCCAAGAGATCATGGAGGATAACATGAAATAGCAGGAAAGTTTGGCACAATTATTGTTTTCCTTTATAGATAATCCCAGATGACTGCTAACATTAGTAGTTACATTTATATTGCAACCCACCATCCACCATACCAAAGAAACAATACTTGGGGCCTACATAGCACCTTTAAACCTCCACACATTAACTATTTCACTTGGTTGAAATAAAATCTCTCTTTCTTTCAAGGTATTCATACTGCATTTATCACCGTGGTATGTAAGCTGGTAACCCAGGTCCTGACAAGCAAAACAAGGAAAAACAATGGATTTTACATACCCTTCTGTAGAGAAGACCGATAAATCCAGGCTAAATCAGAGAAACATGAAATCTGTTTAACCTCCTGGATCAGATTCCCTGTTGATGTAAATGGACAGGGCTCCACTAAAGTCAATGGAGCTCTGCCAACTTATGCCAGCTGGGGATCTGACCTGCCGAGTCTACTGCTTAGTAGCCCAGTACTCTTCCCCTCCTACCATCCTTCCTCTCCCCCCCAAAAAACCCCAGTCGTGCAACAGATAGTAACATCACAGGAGGTGCAGAAAAAATATAAAAGGAAAAGAGACTATTTCTAGCAGCAACTTAGCTTCCAATGGCAAACTGAAATGAGTTTTGTGGATCAGCAGACCAGGAACCTATACCCCAAATCTCCTAGCTCTCTAGAGAAATTCCCAAATGTTGGCAAGCCCCCCTGGAAAAGTAAGTGTGTGTCTATCTGAAGGGTTTGATCCAAAGCCCACGGAAGTCAAAATCAAGATATTTACATAACTGGGAAGGTATTTAAGAAGGTCCATCATCAAGAGTTAGCATATACATGTTGTATTAAGGTGCAGTTTTTGTTTTTACTGCATGCTTGAGCTTGAGATAGGCACAAACGGCAGTTGAATTAAATAATTCAACTCAAACAATTCACCTTAATATACCCTGGTAGCCTGAGTCTCCAAGACCTAGCAAATACAATGCTCTGGCTAAAACACCTGGCAGCACTCCACTGGAGAGAAACTTCACTGGTAAACTAAAAAGAGAAGACAGCACATTTAACATCAAAACCCACGGCGTGATTTTTATTCAAGGCCTTTCTTTTTAAGATTTCTTCCCCCCTCTCCAAATGTGCCTAACCCATTAAACAGCTTAAAAGAAAAAAAAAAAACCATGACCAAGGACTCTACCCTGGTGATGCTGAATGAATAGGGATACTTGGGATAGGTCTACACGGCAACTGAAAGCAAGCCGCTCAGTCCTGGTAGACAAACACACTCTAGTTCTGCTTGAGCTACCACATTAAAAACAATAGTGTGGACAATGCAGTATAGGTGGTGGCATGGGCTAGCTGACTGAGTAAAAGCCTGAGCTAGGGTGGCTACCCAGTGCCTCCACCCGTACAACATTCACCCTGCTATTTTTAGCATACTAGCTGGCGTGGAGTTAGCACGTTCATCTACCTGACTCTAGCTACAGTGCAGACATACCTTGAGGAGTCTGAAGCAAAGTCTTGGGCGGTGCACAGACACCAAGAGAGATTGCTTTGCGCAGGCTGAGCTATAGCTATGATATTGATACTTCTCATTTTAAAATCCGTGTCTCGTTTGTTTTTCTTTATGCCTAAGCCCTACGCACCCAGTCCCCTAAGGTAATAAAATATCAGCCCTCATATTTAAACACATTTTGTAAATCCACTGAAAGCTAGTGATTTTATTAAAGTACGCTGTGTGAGTAATCTCTCCTCTTAGTTGATCGGTTGTCTGTCTAACCTTAGCTTGTGACACAGTCAGGATAGGGACTGTTCCTTTAGATTGTTTGGTAAGTGCTTGGCACTGAGTGGATCCAACCATAAAAATATTAATAGGTTATTTATGCATCAATGCAAAGTATCCTAATCCTTGCAGGTTTAAATAACATCTTGTGTGTAGAGAAATCCATTTAGTTCAATTACAACATGTAAATCTTTTATTAAGTTTCTAATTACCAGCAGTATCCATAGATTTCAAAATATCCTTTCCTCTGGTAAGGACATGAGAAGTACACCAACTTTCCTTCACAGTGGAAATTGTGAAATGTTTTAAAACACACTTTTCACACTCACTACCTCAGGAAAAATGTCCCCAATGACTAAACTAAACTCTTCAATATTTTTTGGCCCATGGAAAAGCAAACAAAAAAATGTGAAGTCTGGGCAATAACTAAATAGATGTCAAAAACTGGCAAAATCAAGCATTATTTAACTCAAAAAAGAGAAGAGTTTTAGATTATTTGACTGGCGACATAGTGAAAAGTGATCATTTGCTCCTTTCTCCCTGTTCCATATTATAAGTACAAGGGGGACAATAAACTGAATTAGAGAACTGCACAGTCTGAAATACCTGGAACAAGAACACACTGAGACATGAGTAACAAAAGTGCTTCTAATGGGCCTTTCATGATCCAAGTGAGAAAACATTATTAAGAGAGCAAGGGAGAGTATCTGTGATGGGAAGGGAATATCATCCTCTGAAACAACAGACTTCTGGGTCTGCTGCAATGATCATTACTTCTGAGGCTACAGCAGAGAGTGGGCTCAGGGTCTGAGTGGTTAAATTCATGGAGAGTCCTTGTATATGGTTTAATTTATGGAATAAAAACCCAGGATACTGGATGGGCACTCACAATTATATTTTATAAATGCAAACACATTAATCATTTAAACAGATACCAGCTACATCCAGAGACAGGATACCAGGCCAATTCCTGGGTTCCATTGGTTCAAATTTTTTAAAAAAACTATTTTTTTAAAAAAACCATTTCGAGTATCTCATCCACTGTAGATCTAGGTCTTCTCTCACACCAGCATGTTAGCTCTCATTCCTTTCTTCTAGGGAATTCATCACTTGACTTAATTTATGCATAACTTCCCAGAGTCCTTTCAGGTGAATGCATCTGAAGTCTCAATGTATTCTCCACATTCTGACGATTGTAGGTGATCTAGTTTAGAATTCTCCAAGTTGCTCCTTTGCTGCTGGGATGTTGCAATCCATATTTTTATACAAATATGTTTATAAGTATGGCTATGATGTTACTGGAATATGCTTTATGCAAAAGGACTCTTCTAAGGTATCATTACAAAGCTTATACTCTACTGAGTGTGTCTTCCACTGCTTGCATCCGACGAAGTGGGTATTAGCCCATGAAAGCTTATGCTTCAAAACTTTATAGTTAGTCTTTAAGGTGCCACAGGACTCTCTGTTACCTCTACTGAGTGTGATCACCCTATTGGTATGAATGTATCGTTCTTGATATGAAGCTAGGAATATGAAATATAATTCTGAGGTCCTATTGTAATTATGCAAAGTGTGGACCATTAATGGCAGTTTGGAATCTTGATGGCTCCCATTAACCAGGACAACTGGTTGTAAATGGCTCTCTTTACTCATAAAACTTCCTGTATATGTGAGTGAGTAATGAAGTCTCACAGTACATGTGATCATGTCACCTGAACTGAAATCCATCTTTAACCTGGTGCTTTTCCATTTAGAAGGAAGGAGGGGAACCCAGAGGGAGGCAAGGGATTTTCGCTTTGCGCCAAACCCATAAAAGGGAGTGGAACAGAACAAAGGGGGCAGTGTCATGAGAAATCCCCTAGCTCCCACTTGAGCTTGAATAAGGACTGTACCAGGGGAAAGAATTGGGCCCAGACTAGGAAGGAGTCTAGTTTGTGAAAGAAGCTTATTGGAACATCTCTGAGGGGGAGACTTACCTGTATTCAGTTTCTTAATGTATTAGGCTTAGACTTGCATGTTTTACCAGGCAAAATAAAATAACTTACTTTGTTCTGTTATTACTTGAAATCACTCCAATCCTTCTTTTTATACTTAATAAAATCACCATTGTTTATTATTAAGCCCAGAGCAAGTGCTCATCTCTCTCTATCAGTGTTATAGAGGGCAGACAATGTATGAGTTTACCCTGTATAAGCTTTATACAGAGTTAAACTTAGATTTATTTGGGGTTTGGATCCCACTGGGAGCTGGGTGTCTTGGTGCTGGAGAGAGAAGCACTTCTTAAGCTGCTTTCAATTAAGACTGCAGCTTTTGGGGCTTGGTTCAGACCCTGTGTCTGTGTTGCAGCAGACTTGTGTATCTGGATCAACAAGGCAGGGTGCTGGAGACCCAAACTGGCAGAGAAAATGAGTTCAGAGTAGTCTCAGAACATCAGGTGACTGTCCCAATGGGATCTCTCACTGTTATGCCCACTGGAGCATCTATGATTTACCAAAGTTTCTGATGCTTTGGTACAACATTAAAACACACTGGGCCAGATTCTAGCTCTGGTGACAGCCCTTTTGCACCGTTGCAGTGATGTATGGAGGTGATGTAAGAGCAGTCCTACAGGGGATTCTTTCTGGCACAGGGGCGGTATAGGGATCTGCATTTTAGCAACTGCTGGCTGAAGAGCAGCCCATGCATAGCTGGATTATGGTGGACCCTGCTCTAATTTACATGGAGGGCTTCTCACTAGTGCCCAGCACACCCCAACTTCAGGAGATACAATGGGTGCTTCAAGCCACCTTTGACCCCACAACTCCTGAGAGGGGTAGCACAAAATTCGGATCCTTGATTTAACCTCAGCATGGTAAGAACCTCAATTTTCAGCACTGCAATTCTTATGAAAATGGTATTCCAACATCCTGTTAACTGATGCTTTCACCTAGATAACGTGCTGTGTATGGGTATACAGAGGCATGTCTTTACCTGTTGACCAGAAAGGAGGAGTGAAACACACCTGAGGGGGCCTATGCTCCTATATTTTGGCCTCCCAACACCACTATTACATTCTATACAAGAAACAAAGGAAAGTTGTTGCTTAGCAACTAAGAGCCCACACAGGGAGAAGCTAATCAATATGGCTCTGACTATAACCCCTTTATAAACAAAAGTAAAACAGTAATTTACTCTGAAATTCAGACTGTAGAATATTTTCCTTTCTGGTCTGACCTTTCCCTCCTCACCCTCTGGCTGAACAAATACTTGGGACTGATAGCTCAATGAATTACCACAGGGTGAGTAATGTTTTAACAGCAACCTGAATATGATGTTAAGAAAGATGAGAGACATATCTGACAGTCCAGTAATCTTCAAAGCAGTTTTGCATAGTAGCAGACTAAAGAATTCAGGCCGCTCATGTCTTGTCAGCTAATCACACAATCACTTCTGATTTTAATACAATGTAGTAGAACAAGCCAATAATTTATTTTGTAGTCTTCTTGCATAACTGCATAAACAACAGTACTTCTGCTCCAAACATGGCATTTTTATGTTTTCCATTAATTAACTGAAATTCTAATTCAGGTGCTTTCTTCATACACAGCTGGAATCTTGTCCTGTCTCTTAGTTAAGTCCTGCACTGCAGCAGCCAAACATAACCATGCTAAATCATTGAATAAGCTAGGAAATAAATTACAAATGAATTATTTGCAAGGTTACCCACACTGGTTTTATTTTTAGCAGAAGGGGACATTTATTATTCGATCCCTTAGCTGCAGATAAGCTTCATTACAAAAATGAACTCATTTCAGCACACAACTACATATATTTCTTGATATAAAGAGGAAAACACTTTTTACAAAGGAAAAACGCTTGCAGCTGTTAGCTAAGAGGCCACGTAAAACACTATTCACAATACTGTTAAATCCCCACAGCATTACATTGATCAAATCAATAGGATCTCAGACAACAGCAATCCACTTACAAAAACTCCTTTCCACCTCTACATTATTGTGGGAAGCACACCCTCAGTTTACTCCACATGCCCACCCCTGTGGCCCATATCTTTTGTAGTGTGCCCAGAAGGTTAACAAATTGAGGTTATCTCAGACCAAAACAGGAAGTAAGATCCAGAGACCTGGAGCCCACACAGAAAACACTTTGCCAGTTACCTCCTCCCTTGTATAATACGAGGGTCCACTTTGAGCAAGCCAGTTGTGGTGGTATAGCACAGGGAGAGAGATGATCTCTCAGGCACACAGGTCCCGGGCCAATTAGGTCATAATCGACAATTTAAACTCCACCCAGAGATTGATCGGTGGGCACGGAAGACATCAGAACATGACATGATGAGGAACAGAAAAAGAGTAGGAAGGTATTAGTAAGATTTTTTAAAAATGCAATTAGTTGTTACATTTGAAATGTCTTATTTTGTGAACAGGAGTCTTTCATTATTATTTAAATCAAAATAAATAATTTAGGTCCCACTCTTGCAATCGATCCACCCATGCAGAGCCCCACTGAAATCATCGAGACGTTTGCAAACATATAAGATGAGGTCCTTTTTTGCAATATATGGTTGTAAATTGTATGCAATTGGTTCCAAACAGGGAGAGCAAAAACCTCCCTGTATGGAACCAATTGCATACAATTTACAACCATATATTGTAAAAAGGGACTTCATCTTATACGTTTGCAAAATGCTACTGTATATGTATATCACTATATACATAAATAGTAAAAGTATCACCGCACACATCTTATTAAACCATAGCTGAAATATAATCTATTTTTAATTAGCTTGGAGTAGAATTCGACATTGTGTGTGAGGGCATACAGAGAGAGAGAGAGAGAGGCTACAGGGCAGATCTTCAGCTGGTATAAACTGTCACTTGGGCCCACGACAATTTGCAACAGCTGAAGTTCTACCCCTCCACATACTGGTTTTTATTTTAACCTCTCCTTGCACATTTGCAACTTCTTACCAGGCATGATGGATCATGACATATCAGATGAAAAACCTTTCATTGACTGTGGATTAAACATGGTCTCTCTTTTGCCTGGAGTAACGTTATTTTGGGGGGAAAACTCTTTCACGGGTATGAAAGAAGGATGATTTTTTTATAGGACTGTTTTAATTAAAAATAAATAAATAAATAAAATGGGAGAAGTTCTCTGTGAGGGATTTGAACAAACATTTAGGTTCTTAGACATAGTCCCAGCAGAGATGAAATTAGTGGGTAGAGTGCAGATGAGGCAGTCAAAGATGCATGATGATAAATGCAGCTGACACAGTTCAGCAATTTATCACACTGATATTGCCACTATTGTCCATTTGTCTTACCACTACACATATAAACACTTCATATCTATCTGTCCAGCTATATAGAAGTAAAGCACAGATCTGTTTATTCGGATACAATTCCCAACTCATTGTGAAAGTAAAAGCTACAGAAAATTCACATCATTACCTCTTTCACATCTCTTATTCTCTCACAGAATGCACACCAAACAAAAGATTTCATAGTCCAGAGAAAATGATCATCTTTCATGCCATTATCTATGCTAAAAACTTGTTGAAGTTATCAAAATCAGCTGCTGGCACTAGCATGTATTATCAACATGTTGGGAAAGGATTTTCTATTTACTATTAAAAATAAAGACATACTTGTTTGAATGTTAAAATGCAACTTGCTAGGTAACAAATGGTTAAAAGACTCAGCTTTTGGTCCTTCTGTGTGTTTTTTTTTTAAAGGAAAAACTGTGCTAGTAATTACATCTTGCAGTTATGAGCCCAATTAAGAATATGCAATATGTCCCACTTCTTTTATTCTCTACTGATATAACACCACAGGCAGCATTAACTATCTAATAAATAGGTGACTACTGCTTAACACTTTGTAATGCTTCAGCACTTTCATTCACTCCGGGCTTCAACGCCTCCTCTCCCTTGGCTCTTAGCAGATCAGCCTGACATGAGAATGCTACCATGTGGTGTGACCAGGCACACAGGCACAGCCTTGTGACTCCCCTGGGCTATGAAAGGCAGGTGATATATTCAGATTCTGAAAAGGAAGATGCACTAAGCTACCAAATGAAGATTTTTAAGACACTTTTTGCTAGCTAATTGACTGGAAAAAGGAACAACTTCTACTTGGAAGGGTCTGTGTTTGAATGACAGCTTGACTACAAGGAGTAAGTATGCAAAGTATATTTAATATACTTTTATGCACTGAGTTCTAAATATTTCCTTTATGGGCACCAAATTTGATTTACACATATAGGCAAAAATGAATGATAAACATTGTAACAAATTCATCTATGCACAATATTTAACTGATCGTGGAATATGGCCATATTGAGCTCCTCTGTAATAAGATAGGTAAAAGTTTAGCAGGATTTGTAAGCTATAACCTAAACTCACATGGCTAGTGCCTTCTAGCAAGATTGCAATACTCAAGTTATTTTTATAGCAAAGAGTAGGGAGTCACTACAAAAGTCTATGTGCATTACAAATTAAAAGATACTAGTGACAATTCATATATTCATACATACTGATTGATCTCTGTTACATTTGAAATGTCTTATTTTGTGAACAGGAGTCTTTCATTATTATTTAAATCAAAATAAATAATTTAGGTCCCACTCTTGCAATCGATCCACCCATGCAGAGCCCCACTGAAATCATCGAGACGTTCATACATACTGATTGATCTCTGTTACATTTGTGGTGTGGAAATATTGTGGTGTGGAAAGTTTCTGAAGTATTTGAAAAAAGAACACCACAATAATGACACTTTATTTACATAAAATAAGGAATTAAGAGCAATGCAAACTTGGCTAGCTCCACATGGATATGGCACAGGCAGAACTCACAAGCCCTCCCCCCAGCCTGTTTTGTCTACCAATAGCTTAAATCCTAGGCAGCAGTGATTTTAGAATACTGCTACCTTTTGCTGAAGAACCATCATATTGGCTTTATTGGAGATTTACAGTATGTAATAATATAAAAAAAAACATTCAAAAGATTACAGATCATCTCGGCACATGAATAAACAGGCCTTATCAATTCAAATATATTAGTTGCACATGCATATATGAAGCAAGTACATGAATGAAAAATAAATAAAAAAGGGATATATTAAATTGTTTCCATAACTTTAGAGAATTCTGACACAGCAGTCTCTGCCTTCATACCTGACTTTTCAGACACAAATTAAATCAATACCTACAACCTTTTCCTATAATTTAGCTGTAGTAAAAATTTCCACTACTTCATCAGATTTGGAAAAAAAAAAAAAATCACAGCCATGCCTTTCCACAACCAGTTAAGTTCAATTTTCCTAAGAAGTCTCATAGCTGACTCCCAGAAAGCAACTGTCTCATCTAGAAAAATAATGGTTTTAGAGTCCTACACTAATTCACTTTAGGAAACGTATTACTAAAACAGAATGAACTAAAAATTACTAGCATGGTATAGAGCATAGGTGAGAAACTTTTTCCCATTCTTGGGAAGTCTGTGGGTGGAGAGCACTATAGTCCTCCATAATGTACCAATTCAATTAGCTTTTTCCTTGTTAAGCAAAGAAAGATCTAAAGAGTCAATTCCTACAAAAACACAAGGAAGTCTCGGCTATTTCATGCAGAGCCTCCTCTCTATCTCTATCTGAAAAGAAGAGTCAGATTTTCAGCTGTTATAAATCACCATAACCTCATTAAAGTCAAAGGACCTAGCACTTGCATCTCTTTTCTGACCCACATCAGGTCAGCAACATCACCAGTGTAAGTGTGACCCTGTTGAGTCTAAAATGGTGGATGAGTTCTATTTCCAAATCAGTCTACAAATCCTTTAGATGTATCCATAAACCCCAGCAAATTATCTATCCATTTGGGAATGAAATCCAAACTCTTGGAAACAAAATTCTTTAAATAAGTTCTTTAATTTAAACTGTTGAATTGTTTGGACTACCCTTGGCTGGAGGCATCCTAGTCTTAGTATCTCCACTCTGCAGTGCAAAACCTGCTCTTGGACTGGGAGATTCCTGTTTTCCAAAGTGACACAGCACCTTCTGCAAAAGACCCTACTCACAACCATTTCTGCTTCCTGGGCCACATTTAAAGCCAGTCAGTGCTTGGCCGTTGTGTGGATGAAAATACCATACTATTTGTATGGGGAAGGGTCTCAGGAGCCAAGTAAACATACACTCCGTATTCTCTCCTGAGCACAGGGACTGCTGCCTGCCACTGACTCCTGGATCAATTGCATGGCCTCACCTGAACCTGCATTAGTAAGTGGAGGCAGCTGGTTATGGAGGGAACAGCATGCTGCCCCCTCTGAAGGCTGCACTCTCGGGAAGCAGAGAAATCTCTGGCAAGCAATGTTTGTCAACATACAAAACCACCCAGGTCTCTCCACAGGGTAGTGCAGTTCCTGTGGTCTTCTGTCCGGGCAGGTACTTAATGTCACAAACAGGCCCTTTGCTAATATTAATAATTAATTAATTAATATTGTTAATATTGTGTTATCAATAGTATGGTATTTTCCCCCATTAGTAGTTAAATATTATTTTTGTTGCTTTCATGTGATCCTCATGTGGAGTGTATTTAATGTTCAGATTCAGGACATGTGCAGCATTTTGCTGTCAAATGCCAAGGAATAAAAAAGAAAACCTCAGTTCAGTCAAGAGAGGAGAAGGTGTGAACAAAGACAAGGTGATGCCATGTAGCAATTTTCATAAGGTTTTTCTGGCTTTGGTTTTTTCTCCTGCATTGGTACAAACAGCTGTCTGGACTGGAAGGTTCACTCTGAAAGGTGATGCATGTTAACGAATTCTCTTCTGCCTCTGATTGAAAATATTTTCACTTCCTACATTGGTCTGGGTTGACTTACTGAATTTAGCATTGTGAAGAAAAACAAAACAAAACAAAACAAGGCACACAAAAAATCCAGGCTATTCTACAGATTCATAGCAGCTAATAGAAGAGCAAGCAGCTGATAATGTTGAAAAATAAAAATAATATTATTATTAATAAAAAGAAACAAAAGAAAAGAAACATTTAACTATTTTTTCATTGTTAATATTTATACCACTGAAATTCACATGCACCGACAGTTTTTTTACGTTGGTTGAATGGAGAGTATTATTCTCACTCCTCAGGATAGTTGGCAGTCCTCTACTATGAATTTGCACTAAATGTAATATTTATTTGAACTCATTGCCTATAGGGCCAGATCCTAGGACTGATCCTCGTCACAATCACAATAACAACTCTCACAGGCTTTCATGGGTACTTTGTGTGCCAAATAATTGTCAAATCAGACCTATCGTCATATATTACACTTGTGCCATCTTGCCATCTGTCTTACCACAGTGTCTGTGTATGGGGTTCCACCCTTGAGCTTGCCCTGACCAACAAATTTATGATAATTGCCATTGTCCTGAAAATTTTCAATAAAAAAATATGTTAAAAACCAAAGCCAAACTAAGATCATGTAGAACGTGAAATAACTGAAAAAAATAATAAAAAAAGAACTACATTTCAGGTTCTTTAGTTCAGGCAACAGCTTTTGCACTACAATAAATATTAATTTTTGACTTTTTAAAAAATATATTTCTGACTAAGCTTGACATCTTTTTTTGGCTATGGTCACAGGTAGCATCAATGGAGATGAGACCGAGAAGCAAAGTCTTAACTCAGAATCTGACACAAACTTCCATAAAAATCAGGAGTGTTTATTTTCTAGGTTTTGGTTTGGGACCATCTTGAAGTATCAGCTTGATAATGAACATGTATTCTACCCAGACACAATATCCTATCCCTGCAGATGAACAGACTCCCTGATCAAGAGAGCCCTGTGCAGACACAAAATTTGTACCTGCATCCAATCTGCAATCTACAAAAATGATCTGTGGGTATAAAAAAAGATATCCATGGGTTTGCAGGGCTTTAGATACAAATTTTTGATCCGTATCCATCTGCGATCTGCAAAAATGGTCCACAGATCCATGGATATCTGCAGATATCGACAGATTTGCAGGGCTTTATGGATCTAATATGACTTTCCCAGCTCTAATTTCTCCATCCTTCATGGCTCAGCATGGGAATGAATTTTATTGTCTGACAGATTTTAAATTTTAGAAGTGCAAAAACAATGGTTTAACACTGTTGCAAAACGTTGTAATCAGTATGCTTGTTATTGTGTTTTCAAGTTATTGTCACACAATGTAGGGCCAACGTTTATTGTGGTGTGGAAAGTTTCTGAATTGAGGCCTGAACCTTCATCACTGAAATCAGTGATTTAAATGGAAACAACATTGTATTTTTAAACAATTATGTTTAGGACTACAGTTAACTGTGTACAATCTTATCATTAGGACTTTAAATGCAAGGACATGCATGACGTTTAGACTGACAGCCTCAGTGTTAATGAGTTACAAGTGCTACAAGTATATGATAAATCATAATGGCATCATGTAAAAAAAAAATCAAATCCCCTTTTATAATGAGCCTATATACAAATCCTGGGGAGTTGACTTGAAGCGGGGGGTTTCATTTGGAAAATTGAAGGTTGAAAGTCCTTCCTTTAAAAAGCAGCAAGTAATAACCTCACAATGAATCATGAAGATGGGATGATACCGTGTGAACCGAAGATGAGGGAGCACCCTGACTACAAGGGGCGAAGTTAGAGAGACAGTGGTCAAATCTAATTTATTGGAGATGCCACCTTATCAATATGAGAGTTTTCATAGGGGGCCAATCAGAACCACTGTGATCAAACTATTTTTAAATATACTGTGCCAAAAAGGCGCACAGTGCAACCTAAGTATTTTTTTTTGTAATTATGTAATTAATCAATTAAATTAATCATCCAGGTAGTAATAAATAATATGAACCAGATTCTCAACTCGCAGAAATGTATAGTTTTCAATGAACCTATGCCAATTTACACAAGCTGAGGCTCTGGCCCTCGGTTTGTAAAAATGTCTAATTAGGCTTTTAACTGATCTGAAATGTGCATCTGCAGAGCACTTTCTGCATCGACTGGGTAAACTGAATACTTTCTCCTTCCATGAACATTTGTGTTTCTTGCTCTAAAAAAACAAAAAGCCTCCCATTCTCCAATTTGAAAGCCACCTTTTCCTTAAATCAAATCACTTGTACTTTCCATTTCCATTCTTGACACCAGCACGAGCTATGGACAGACTGAGAGTGCTGGGCTTTTGAAGTTCCTAGTTTATTCCATTTTGTGTCACAACCTCTAATCATGATTTTAAAGTAGTTTTTGTCAGCAAATATGAAACCCAAGAACAAACACACTGTAGTGTATGTGTACACATATACACAAGCAACATAGTATACTTTATGTAGAATACGTTTTATACACACACACACACACATGTGTGTGTGTGTACAGACAAACATAAATGGAACCTTTCTCTGTTTAGGCAGAATACTGCCAAACAAATATTTATTGAGAGCTACTCAGCTGTAATACATAAGGGGATTCACGACATGGTACATCTGGAGTCTTCTTAGTCTTTATGAGATAATTGCACCTTGGACCACCTAAAACAAGGCGTAACTAAAGGATTTGATTTTTAAATTTAAAAACATGGAACGGGCAGGAATTAAATCAGTCATGCCTCTGCACTGTTCATCAAGGAAAGAGACTATAAACAAATGGGCAACAGGAATGGTGCAATAAGAACAGAATTAATCAGAGTGTGATTAATTCAGTGTCAGATTAAGATGGATAGTGCCAGCTGTATCGGATCCATTCTGCAGCATTATTCTTTCCTGTCACTTATTGTCCATCCCCCTCCCATTCCAAACCTCACTTCCTTGGTAGATAAACCTGCAAGAGAGTTAATTGTCACATACATGGATTTAATCACATTGTCCACAGTGTTTGGGGGCCTTGCCTTCAGCGATCCATGACTAATTGTTGTGGTAATTTTTCAATCATTAACAGCAGCGCATATGCTGCAGACAAATCCCATGACACTCACCAAAGCCCAGTGGCGAGAGGCATACGCTCCTTCATAAAGGCCACCACGTGCCACCTACACCTATTATACCCCCATTAATATGTGTCTGTTTCCTTTGGATGGAGACGGGAGGGATGTACTTAGACCGTATATTGATGTCTCAATAGTTTGTTTTTATTTGCTTTAAGGCATGATCTGGTGGGATGCTTGGTGGGGGAAAGAGATGGAAATTAAAACTCCATCTGGGACACTAGCAGAGGGCCTGCTCTACATTCTGCTTGTCGTTCATTTTATGTTGAGCTTGTGTGCTTCAGTAAGTGCCCTTTCTTTGTGTTTCAGCTGTACTGGAGATTTCCATGGCAACTGCCTGTGCTCATCTGCTGCACCATACTGCAGCCTCTCTCAGCTCAATTCTCCAGTCGCCCCGGTGTCAGACAGGGCATGCTATAGTCACCGGTGGGACAAGACCTTGCCTTAGGGAATCCTCCCGCTGATTGAAGCCCTGCTCTAATCACCTCATAATATAAGCGAACCGGATCACAAAAACAATTTTCTTTTTGAGATTCTAGGAAATAAAACAAACAAAAAAACCCTAGAGGTTCTTTGTTGCTTAAAAGCAAAAACAGCACCCAGGATGCTGCAGCAGCAGAAGGTATTAGTTCCATAATAGTCTGGAAGGAATTGTGGGAAATACATAAAAGCGTCTCTGCCGGTCCAAGCTACATGACCTGCTCCTTTTGCTCAGCTGGCAGAGTGCTTGCCTGGGGAATAGGAGGCCCACATTTCAGTCACCTCTGAAACTTCCCTTTATAAATTAATTTATTCACTGGCATGCAGGCCAGTTCATGCTAAATGAGGTGTGTGGCGCCCTCTACTGGAGCCTATGCGCGCTCATGGAAAATGTCACATTCGGTACCCGTTTGCACCCTCTGAATGCACGCAGTGGGGTCACGTTTCTCCCTCTCCCCTGCTGTATGTTAATGTATTAGCTGTCACACAGGCCTGTTTATAGGACATGTGTGGCAGGTCCTTCAGAAGAAGACATGCCCAGGAATGCGGAGCTCAGGAGGCACCAGATCCAGACACTGCAGCATCATTCCTAGGAAAAGACCCTTTTAAAAGAGAGGTATAAAGAGCTTTAGAAAGGCAGATAAAATATTAGTTATTGATAGCAAGTAAATAACAATAATAGTGGAATGATCCCCAAAGAAAGTAAATGAACAAACAAGAGGTCATGGCAAAGGAAGAAGAAATGAAATAAAAGCAGAAGTGAGTGGGCCTGGGCCTCCTGCTTCAAAACCTTTTATTTAGTTTCTGTAAATAAGACGAGGAAGACTTGTAGCACCTTAGAGACTAACCAGCCTCTTAGAATTGGTATGCTAATGCACAACCTTTTTTTGCTTTCTGTCTGTATAAATGCATCTTACTTCTGTTCCATTCTATGCATCCGATGAAGTGGGCTATAGCCCACGAAAGCTTATCCTGAAATACACTTGTTAGTCTCTAAGGTGCTACAAAGTCTTCCTTGTCTTATTTACAGATACAGACTAACACAGCTGCTGATCTTAAACCTATTTAGTTTCTGGTTCTCATCATAAGGTAATGAAAAAACATCCTGTTCTTTTGACCTGTTTGTGACAGTCATGACACCAGCTCTCTGATGTAACTGTTAGACAAGTTATGATGAGACCAATGCTTTATTTTCCCCTAGCACGGCTGTGACCATGCAGTGCTTCTCATATTCCAAGAGCCTCCTCTAAGCCAGTGGTTTTCAAACTGCTGGTCGTAATCCAGGACTGGGTCACGGAATGTAAGGCACTGAGTCATGGTGGCTCTGGTCAGTACCGCTGACCGGGCCATTTAAAGTCCCATCTGCAGTGTTGCCCAGCTAAGGCAGGCTAGTCCCTACTTGTTCTGACACCGCACTGAGCCCTGGAAGCAGCAGGTCCGGCTCCTAAGCAGGGGGCCACTGAGCTCTGCATGCTGACCCCGCCCCAAACACCAGCTCTGCACTCTCAATGTCCGGGGAGCTGGGGGGGCGGTGCCTATGGGCGAAAGCCACGCAGAGCCACTTGCATATTCTCTGCCTAAGGGTACAGGAGTAGGTCGATTTCCCTTAAGTCGATTTTCTAAAGTCTACTTTAGAAAATCGACTTAGTGTGTCCCCACAAAGGACAGCAGGTCGACAGTGGTCGACACTGTCTGTCTGTCCTTCAACTTTTGCAGGGGTCGACATAGCCCGCATTGCACTGTGGGTAGGTTGCCCACAGTGCCGGGAGTGCCGGACCCCCCCCCCCCGCCCGCCCAAGCAGCCCCGCGAACCCCCCCGCCCGTCTGAGCAGCCCCGCGCCAGACCCCCCGCCCGCCCGAGCAGCCCCGCGCCAGACCCCCCGCCCGCCCGAGCAGCCCCGCGCCAGACCCCCCGCCCGCCCGAGCAGCCCCGCGAACCCCCCCGCCCGCCCGAGCAGCCCCGCGCCGGACCCCCCCCGCCCGCTCAAGCAGCTCCGTGAACCCCCGCGCCCGCCCAAGCAGCCCCGCAAACCCCCCACCTCGGGCGGGGGGGGGAGGTTCACGGGGCTGCTCGGGCGGGCGGGGGAGGTTCGCGGGGCTGCTCGGGCGGGCGGGGGAGGTTCGCGGGGCTGCTCGGGCGGGCGGGGGAGGTTCGCGGGGCTGCTCGGGCGGGCGGGGGGGTTCGCGGGGCTGCTCGGGCGGGCGGGGGGGTTCGCGGGGCTGCTCGGGCGGGCGGGGGGGGGGGTTCGCGGGGCTGCTCGGAGGTCGGAGGCTTAAAGTCGTTTGCCTCCTCACTAGATAACAATTGACCTAGAGAGGTCGATTTTAGCGCTACTCCTCTCGTTTTGGAGGAGTACAAAAGTCGATTTTAAGAGCCCTTTAAATCGACTTTAATGGCATGGATGTGAGGACGGGTACATGTTTATTTCAACTTAACGTCATTAAAGTCGACGTTAAGTCGTAGTGAAGACATGCCCTAGGAGCCGGACCTCCTACTGTCCACTTCCAGGGCTCAGTGTGGTCCTTGGTGCAAGGACAGGCAGGAAGCCTGCCTTAGCACCGCTGCTGTGCCACTGGCTGGGAGCTGCCCAAGGTAAGCCCGTGCCCCAATCCCCTGCCCCAGCCCTAAGCCCCCTCCCACACCCTGAATCCCTCAATCCTGGCCTCATCCTTCAGCCCTCACCCCCCACATCCCAACCCTCTGCCACAGCACTGAGTCCCTCCCACCCCCCAAACCCCTCATCGCCAACTCTGTTGGGTCACAGGCATCAACATTTTTCTTCAACTGGGTCACCATAAAATAAGTTTGAAAACCACTGCTCCAAGCCATCGTGCAGGACAGTCACACTCACTCTTCTGTACGAGTCACAACGATCCATAGCATACATTTACAAAACAGTCTTTAAAACTTTTATTATTTTTCAACAGCTCTCTCTCTCACACACACATTCACGAGTTTGTTTTACCTGAGGGGCGGGAGGGAGAGGATTTATGGAATTCAGCGGAACCTTTTCCCTCCCCTCCCCCCATGTTCTTCTCTCAGGGAAACAAAAAAAGCAACCATGTGTAAACTGTTTCTTGATTAATTTCTGCATGTGGTAGAGTCATTGTTATTACCCTGCTGTACTGCGTCAGTGTCACGGACACGGGGACTGCACAAGTTAGGGGATCTGCCTTCTAAAGCCTTCCAACCATGACAAAAAAAATCCTGACACTTGGCAGATGGC
Organism: Sternotherus odoratus; assembly: GCA_032164245.1. NCBI lineage: Eukaryota > Metazoa > Chordata > Testudines > Kinosternidae > Sternotherus > Sternotherus odoratus. The sequence goes on from JAVMKO010000002.1 coordinate 100,466,342, forward strand.
ATGTGAATCACTGTAAAGGCAATTAGCAGCTCCTGCCGGATTTTGACATGCAGGGGAAGAGAGAGGGGGTTTTCTCTGCTTGGAGCAGTTAGCACTAAAGGGGATGGAAATAGGGATTAGTCTCACTTTGCTCCCACAGAGCTGTCACTACTGGTGTTGCTGGCTTTGCGGCTGCTGTACCGTAGGTGCCCCTAAGTCTCTGGTGCAGAAAGATTTGCAGATGCAATAAAATTGCCATCTCGTTACCTTGATGACTACAAGTCCCAGCTGGTGCAAAGAGAGGGGTGTTAAGCAGAATAAAGACCTGTGTAGCTAAGGAACAGTCACCCAGCTAAGCACTGACATTGCTATGCAAAAACATTATGGAGCAGTACTGAAAACATATCAAAACCCTCCAGTGCTTCTAAGAAATTATTATAAATGGATTTTGAACAGTTAAAAAATTGGGTTTCTCTCAAAATGGCTCAGTGTAGCAGAAAGTGGTCTCAAATTTTGATCAGTTCAACTAAAACTGAATCCTGCAGCCTGAGCCTTGTGGATGTGTTTCTTTTCAAATGATGCCAGTCAACAAGAAACTGAAAAGAGTAATAATACAAAGTGCAATAATAAAATAATAGTTCCAATACATGACCCCCTAAGATTCCACGGTGCTGCACATCCTGGTTACAACTGTAGCAGGAACAGAGCTCTGGCTAGACCAACTATGACAATTGAGACCATCATGACTGCTAACCTGTGCTACTATCACATTGTTCACCCATCAACCTCCCCCATATTGGTCACCTTCTTCACTGGTTATGTATTCGTTAAATCTTAGATTGGGAGATTTAGGGACTATTTGTTGGTACAGGTAACAAAGAGTCCTGTGGCACCTTAAAGACTAACTATAAAGTATAGAAGCATAAGCTTTCGTGGGCTAATACCCACTTCGTCGGATGCAGTTTTAATGCAGATCTACGTTAACAGTTCCACAGAGTTCTAAATGTTAATTGTGCAACTACTGCATGGAACAAACCACAACCAACCAAATAAGATTCCTTCAATCAAGCAAGCCAGCCTTTCCCAAGTTCTAATCACCATTCAATACAGGAAATAACTAACTCCCCAATTAATACTGCATGTGTAGAACTACCATACTAATTGCTAGGACATGAAAAAAGATTACAGATATGGTATGAAACTGCAGATCCTTGTGCAGATAGAATAAAAGAAATACTGTACAAGATCAAACGTTTAGAAGGCAGTCACCGGAGTAAAGGAAATAATTAGCCCTGGGAGTACTGAGGTGAAGAGCTGATCATTTTAAAGAACATATAAATTGCCATGGTGGATCTGATCAATGGTCCATCTACTCTGATATTTTGTCAGCTACAGAGACTACTACCAGAGGAAGTTGTAAACCCCATAAACCATAATTGTGCAATAACATAGTTACACGTGAAGTTTCTTCATCATCATCTCAGGCAGTTAGTGACTGTCCTGAAGCAAGAGGATTGATAACATTTTATTAAGCCTAATTTAGCTGTTGATATTATTTGTATTTTTCATATTAATTGTAATGTAACACTGTAAATGGGAGTTTGCTCACCATGCAATCCTCTTTAATATATCAGTTCACACAGTACCCAAAGCTACACCCTTGCCAGGCAGCATCTACCGAGTTAGCAGAAAAGTCTGTACAAAAGCAAATAATTGGTTTTTTAAAACACCCTCATGGTTTCAAGGAATATACACTTAACACTGAATAGTGCAACACAATGATTTGTTTTTCCACCAACTCAGAAACCAATGCCAACATCTAACAAAGTTCTTGAACCAAAGAAAATTTACTCCTGGAAGTAGTTAGAAAGCAACCATATGATAGAAATCAAAATTTGAAGAAATACCCATTGCAAGTGAGAGTGAATGTTGAATTCAAAACAGAAAGTGCCAGTGTAACAGCTATTCCATTTATACCAGGTTATACGACTACTGAGAGTCAGGTCTACAAGAGGGAAGGCAGTATGGCCCAGTGGACAGAGTACTGGACTGGGACTCCACAGACTGGGTGTCTATTTGTGATCTGCCATTGTCCTGCTGGGTGACTGGAGCAAGCCAGGTCACTGCTCTGTTCCTCAGTTTCGCCATCTGTAAAATGGGGATAAACCTTAACAAAAGACATCTAAACAAAATCACGCACAAACATGTCTCTCTGTTTTTTGAGAGTATCCAGAGACAGTGCTTCTCTGATACATTTATCTTAAGGACAAACAACAGGTGGAACAAACACAGGTGCTTAAAGAAGCCGCAGTGCTAGCATATCCGTAAATTCCCACCTTCTGAAACTAGCACATGAAAAGATCAAAATTTAGTTTGGTGACCACATCACGCTTCTTAATATTATTTACTAGCAAAAATACCCGGCGTTGCTCGGGTCCGTCGGAGGTGGGGAGGGGGCAGAGAGCTGAGCGAGTGTGGGGTCCGTTGGAGGGGGGAGGGGGCAGAGAGCAAACCTGACACCCCCACCTAACCCCCCCGACCAAACCCGACACCCCCACCGCACTTACCCCTCGACCAGCCATGACTCACATTTTCACCCCCCCCACACCCAAACCCAACACCCCCACATCACCCCCGATCAACCCCAAAACCCCCTGACCAACACCCACACCTCACCCCCCGTAGACCAAACCTGACACACCCACCTCACTTTCCCCCCCAACCAAACCCGACACCCCTACCTACCACCACAAACAAACCCGACACCCACACCTCACTTACCCCTCGACCAACCCCGACCCCCCTCCTCACTCCCCCAACCAAACCCAACACCCCCTGACCAACCCCCCCACCAAACCCAACACCCCCTGACCAACCCCAACACCCACACCTCACCCCTCACCCACCCCGACACCTTCCCACCCCCCCAGACCAAACCCAACACCCCCACCTCACCCCCCGACCAAACCCGACACCCCTACCTCACTTACCCTCTGACCAAACCCAACTCGGGTCGGTGGGGAGCAGACAGAGAGCTGAGCGAGTGCGGGGTCCGTTGGAGGGGGGTATTATGACATCATAACTATGTCACAGAGAACAGCAGCTGCCCAGCTGATGTGATTGGCCTTTAAAGAATTTCACCCCTGGGGGGTGTCAGAGGTGAGATTTGAAAAATTTTCGACTCTTACCCTGATTAGGACCCTAAGGCCTCTAACTGGACCAAATTTCAAGTCTCTAGCTCAAGCGGTGTGGAAGGAGTAAGGGAACGTACATACACGCATACACCATTTGACTTTTATATATATAGATGTAACAGCCACAAGTGTGGTAGGAGCTTGACAGCAAAACAAGTCATTGCTCCAATAAGCTTACAGTCTAACAAGACAATGTACAAACAAAGGAGTCGAAAAAGGGATGTAACTTTTCCTCTAATTGCATTAGTCGTTAACCCTCATTGTATGCCTGCCAAACTTTTAGCCCTTAGCTTAGTTTCAATTTTTTAATCTGTATTATATCAATTTTCTATTGATACTGTGATTTAAAAAAAATAATAGTCCTCAGAGCTTTGCCTAGTCACCAAATAATGCTTTTACTCTTTTCTACTGTTAAGTTTTCTTAACCTGCATTTTTCCATTTCTAACTACAGCTGCAACCACATCGACATATTTTTAATTCAAAACATGATGCTACCAGAAGTCACTAAGACGCCAAAACAGGAGTGAGATACAGATTTTGCCTAGTTCTGGGGAAATGTTGAGAAACAGAACTCTGAATAATCAACTGGCAGGAGCCCAGCCCTAGATTAACTCCACTCGTATTTTATATAGCTGTTTTTACAGCTAACATCTTCAGATGGGTAAACTGTACTCTTAATGTGTCATTTTGGATCAGACACAGCATATGCATTTTTATACACATAAACAGTACATAGGAACACATGAATTGCCATAATGGTTCAGCTCCATGATCCACCTAATCCAGTATCCTACCTCTGATGGATGCAGGAAACCGCACTGTAGGCAGAGATGGGATAATATGCCCCCACCCCAATTAAGGTTTTATCCTAATCTAATAGGAATGTGCTTTTGCCTTGAAACATGAGATTTTATCTGTCTGCCAATGGTATTTTTGTTAACATGGATAGCAAGTGCAAATATGTTCAGAATAAAGTCTTTGGAATTCTCCCAATTAGTGCTCACAAAAGTCAAATTGTTATCCTGACCTTGATTCTGAAAACATCGAACTTGGATAAGGTGCCTTAGCATAACTGGTAAATTCTAGTTAGTGCCATCCGTCTTGCAGGAGTATCGTGAAAAGAATTCATTTGGCTGAGGTAAAAGAACTTTCAGTCAGAGTTAATCTTTGACTGTCTCTAGTGAAAAGTGTGTGCTAACAAAGTCTGAATTAATATGAGACAGGGAAAGGATTCCCCTAAACCTATTTGTTCTTTTGGAATAATTCATTAGCTAAATACTTTTCAACTGTTACAATCAAAAAGAATTCCTGTCTGGAGCCTTATTTCAATGCATGCCAATAACTTTTCTAGTATTGCAATCCCCAGCTCTACCTTGCATCCATCAATGGTCTGAAACAAAATTCATCTTAACATTATTTTTAAAAGAGGAGAAACTCGGAATTACAATATCATCAATGAGCGTCCTAGGCACTGAGAGTAAGGAGATAAGACTGATGCATGAAGAGCCCAGTTTCTGAATTAGGATGGTATTTATTCTCAGAAGTGGAAGAAAAAACGTTTACCTACCTTTCATAACTGTTGTTCTTCCAGATGTGTTGCTCATGTCCATTCCATTCTAGGTGTGTACGCGCCCACGTACATAGTCGTTGGAGACTTTTGCCTAAGCAGTAAGGCCAGCTGTGGGACCCTTGAGTGCCATACTAAGGTGTCGATATATTAGGTGCCGCCAGCCCTATGCTCTCTCAGTTCCTTTTTACCAGCTACTCTGACAGAGGGGCAGGAGGGCAGGTAATGGAATGGACATGTGCAACACATCTCAAAGAGCAACAGTTACAAAAGGCAGGTAATCATTTTTTCTTATTCACATTCTTCCTCATGTTGATTCCATTCTAGGTGACTCACAAGGAGCACATCCCTGGAGGTGGACTCAGAGTTCACCGTCATGCAGCTTGCAACACTGCTATATCAAAGCCAGCATTGTTTTAGGCCTGCTGGGTAAGCACGTAATGAGATGTAAACATGTGGACAGATGACCAGGTGGTAGCCCTACAGATATCCTGGATCAGCACCTGAGCTAGGAAAGCTGCTGAAGAGGCCTGCACCCTTGCTGAATGGGCGGTTACAATCACCGGAGGAGGCACCTTTGCCTGACTGTAGTGGATACAGGCAGCGCTCCAAGATCAAACTCTCTGAGCAGACACTGGACGACATTTCATCCAGTCGGCCACGGCAACAAACAACTGTGTCAACTTACGAAACAGCTTGGCCCGCTTAATGTAAAAAGCTAGTGTCCTTCTGGCATCCAGAGAGTGAGATAAACTCCTCCCCCATCTTATGTGGCTTTGGAAAGAAGACAGGTAAGAATATGTCCTGGCTTGTAGGAATCTGTGAAATAACCTTGGATAGGAAAGCCAGATGCGGCAGCTGAACTTCATCTTTGTAAAACACTGTATAGGGCAGCTCCTACCCTACCAACCTGAAAGTCTGAAAGGCAAGAAGTGGCATGAATTGGCCGATCTGTGATACATTTTAACATGAGTTTCCTTGACAAACAGATTTTGAACAGATAAGAAATCAAGTTTGCTTTTGCTATCTGGGAAAGTGAAACAATTTCTGTGGCACTAAATTCAACTCTAAACCTTTTCTGAATTGAGTTTAATGCTGCACTGCTAAGAGTAAGTCCAGACTCACATAAATAAAGTCTCCTCTTTGTTCTTATTTGGCTGATCCTGGTAAGCATAATACAGCCCAACAAAAATCTTGTGGAATCCCCCAATCAGATGAGGAAACTTATTATTTGGATCTGAAAGGCAACAGTTCTTAGTTGCATAAAAACTAGAATCCTTATAAATGAGAACAATATGAAACTGGGAAAGAATTGTTTAAGTAACTCAACAAAGGATCACATTTCAAGCATTCAGCACAGCATATTACAGTAATTAAAAGACATTATTAGACTATATTCTTATTCGTGTAAATAAAAGAAAGAAAACACTTCTTCTGTGCTATAAATTGTTGCTGTTAAGGGTTGCTGAGATCACCATCCTGTTCTGCTTTGGAATTACTTAATAAATCTCACACACTATTTAGCTGTCTCTTGCGTACTGTACTCTAATCCTCCGGCTGGATCCCAGGAAGATCAGTCATACTGAGGCTCCACATCTTTAATGTCTTTTTTAATTTCCAAACATGAAGGCAAAAGTAAGCAATACACACTAACTACTGTATGTGTAATATTACCTCACAAGGCTTTAATATATCTTGCTGTATAGAGTAACTTGTTTTTAAAATTCCAATTGGACTTACCTAATCATCCTCCTGGCAAAACAGAGTCTCTCCTACAGGGGAGAAAGTACTTATGTCATGCCCTCAAAAAAACAGTCTAGCGGCTCAGGGCCAGCATTAACTCAGAGTGTGTTAACATCTTGCAGTGGTCTTGTGCGAAGGAGAAAATTAAGTGTAGTCTAGATTCCAGTACTGTGAAGGTATGGGACATAAGTTCTTACACCATCAAAGAGACGTTACCCTCTAAATCCACTCACAGAATCAATCTAATGCTCAGCTGGTAATTTGTTCACTGACCATGCAAAGCCGATGTGGCGCCACATATTTAAATGCTGGTTCCAAGTTCTAGAATAGCTTTTTTTGTTCAAAACTCAATCCTGTACTAACCATCCCTGCAAATAAACAATATGCTTGCCAGAAATAGGTATAACTGAATGTCATAAAATGTATTGCAATAATTGTTCATTCTGAGCAAACATATGCAGATTGGGAATAAGGTTATATTAATTCTTCCAAAGAACACCAAATTCTAAAATATATGATGAATCTGTTAGAGGTAATAAAGTCAGAGAAAGCAACATTTAAAAAATTTCATGGGCTCATTCTGGATGAAAAATGATGAAAAACAAGTTAAACAAACAGAGCTGTAAATTAAGAAACAGGCAATAGACAAATTATCTTTACAAGAGGAAGAGCAGAAAAAACCAGAAAGCTTTACATAACTTTATAATACACTGTGTGTTTGACCTGTCACTGTAACCATGGTGAACAAAAAATGAGAAAAAACCAACAAATAAAATACTGCCTCCTGAGACTTTAAGGGATATCACATCTGTTTCTCTGCCTTGCACCAATTTATCAAGCCAAGACCAAAATTTCCTTTAGCCTTGTCCAAAAGAAAACAAAACCAACCACCAATGGAAAAACCTTCTTCATCCAAGGGTGGGAAGCAAACCATCCTTAACTTAATTTCCTTTTCAGCTGTGAGGAGGGAGAAAGAGGAAACTCTACATCCCCTCAAGCGCTTATCCCTAGCCTGCAACTGCTTCCACTGTATGGACTTGATCCTCCTGCAAGGTGCTGAGCACTCTGACCTCAAAATCTTTAAGCATGTGCTGAAGTCCCACTGATTTGAAATTCATGGGACTTCAGCACATGTTCAAGCGCTTTGCTGCATCAGGGCCTAAAGCCCATTCACTTTGATGAGACGACATCTTAATATTGAGCATGTGCTTAAATGATCTGCTGGATTCAGCACTGGTTGCTGAGCAGCTTGCATGATACAGCTCTAAATAAATAGCCGAGTAGGACGCTCTCCTTTTCCAGCAGGGAGACTGGGCATCTGAGATAGGTCAGGTCCTGTGTTTTATTCCCTTTTTAATCTGTCATGACCTGCTCTGCCTAGTTTATTTTAAGGAATACATTCCTCAGATCATACTACACACATATGTAGAAGGTAATATCCACATGATATGTTGTGGGCCACGAAGCTCAACTGTACGTATCATACATCTATGAACAGCTCAATGACGCCTTTCCCCCTTAAGCCAACTCTACCAGGCCTTCCTCCAACATTCCAAACCCCTGAGCTTAGATGATTAAAGTAAAATTTCACCAGCTATTAATATCAAATTGGGTATGTCACTGGGATTGGCCAGCTTTGGCAATCATATAGCATATGACTACCAGATAGCTCTGTTTGCATTTAAATAAAACCCCAAACTCCCCAACTTTTAATTCTGGAAGTAGAGCTCAAATCACTAGACAGGTTTGAAAAGAAGGATGGTCCAATGGTTAGGTCACTTGTCTCGGATTTGGGAGACTTTATCCCATCATAGACATCCTGTGTGTCCTCGGGCAAGTCACTTAGGGCTGGTCTATAACATAGCTGAAGTCGGCGCATCTTCGGACAACTTACCTGTTGTCCTCAAGGTGGCAGCAGGCTCCCTCGTCGACTTCAGTTTGTGTCTCTTGGCGAGCTGGAGTTCCGGAGTTGACGGGAGCGCCTTTCGCGATCGATTTAACGCGTCTTGATGAGATGCAATAAATCGATCGCCAAAAGATCGATCACTACCTGCCGGATCAGACATACCCCTAGACTTTCTGTGCCTATGTGCCCCATCAGTAAAATGGAAATAATAGCACTCCCTATCTCACAGGGAGTGTTGCAAAAATAAACACATTAAAGATTGATAAGTGCTTGGATATCATGGTGTGGGCCATTGAAGTACCTTAGATAGAGAGTCACTGGATAAAAAGAGATTTTGTTTTCCACTAAAAGATTTGTGATGGGGACCACTGAGACTCAAGACTCTGGATGCCTTGTTTGAGAAGTATAACCTTAATTCAGCAAAATACTGGAGGTGTTTTAGGTGTCTATGTGCTCAAACCACTGATATGCAATTTTAACCTTATCTTCACCTTAAAAAAGATGTCCCCAAACTGTGGGGCGCACCCCTCCGGGGGACGGTGGAGGAAAGAGCAAGAGGGCATGGCTGGGGGCAGGGAGGGAGCACCACCCAGCTCTGCCTCTTGCCCCACTCCCAGCTGTGGCCCCTGCCTCATTACCCCTGTCTGTGTCCCCGTCCCCCTCCCCCACCCCCCGGCATCTCCAAGAGCCGCGGCACCACTCCTGGCCCCAGCTCCGGTGGGGTTGTGTGTGCGGCAGAAAGGGCAAGGGTGGGGGGCAAAGTAAAAAGTGTGTGGACCGCTGACTTAAAGGTTTTGTAAGAATGTGTGTATGTGTAACTCCTCTCTACTATATCTACACATACATACATTTAAATATTTCAAGATTCCTGCAGTGTTAGTGCTCAAAGGGATGTTAGGATGGGTCGACCACATTGGGTTTGCATGCTGGATAGGCCATATGCACCATCTGTGGAAACATTTTAATGCAATTCATCAGGTAAGACCCAAAATAAAGAGCTGGATGAGACGTTAAATTTCCCATTCCCCAAAACTCCCCGCCCTCCCACCACTCAAAGTAGAAAGCAAAATCCTACATCTCTAAAATTTAACTCAGAGTATGTTAATAAATTAAATAAATAAAACTGTCCCTACAAGGTAGCATAAATAAGATTTTTCCATTAGCTACTAATTCACTGCTTGTTAAGCACGATACTGAGTTTGGATGTGTCATAACCAGAGCCTAAAACGGAAGGGTTAAGAATCTGGAGCTACCATTTTCCTTTAGAAAACGTGTAAAAAACAAACAAATAAAATAAGCAAATGTTTAGAGTGCACCAGCTAAGATTACATGTGTTGAAATTTTTATTATGCAGAAGATGGCAGCACTGGACTCACCCAGTATCACCTGAAGTACTTGAATTAAACACTGTAGCTAAGCTGTCAGTGTTTTAAAAATAGGAAAAACAGACCTTTCGAGAATTAGCATCTAACTTCCACCTCACACAATACTTCGTGGCAAATACGCTTTTGCCTTAAAACCCCTAACATTCAGAGGAAGAGCTTGCTTCAATGAAATTAGTTTAGTTACTGCAAACTTTTTGTGTTTCTCAGCCCATGAGGAAGACACTTTATCAGGCTCATTAGTCTTCATTCACAAGAATCTTAGGACTGAATACATAAGGACTGACAACAATAAATTGTCAGCAAAAGTGCTTCACTGGAACTTCAAGATGTTATACACAATCCTTTGAACCTGTACAGCAATGTTTGAACCTAGAATACAAATGAATGCAAACTGTGCAGTGTTCCTCCATATCCTTGTCAAAGGCCTCATTCTGTCACTGAAGTCAGAGCAATCCCCTTCCCTTTCATTTTAGCCAACGGACACTTTCTCTGCAAAGCCCTCTTCATATCCATTGCATTCATCCTCAACCTCAAAAAACAGGCAAATGGCCATCTCTGAGGGCTATGGCAGTGCTACTTTCTGAACAGGAATGCAGGAGATATATGGGCAGCAACAAGCCTTGCCAACTCTCCCCACTAGCAGCTTTGGTACAGCAGCACATAGGATTAAGGCGAAGATTTACTCCTGGGTATTTTTAGTAAAAAAAATCATGGACAGGTCACGGGCAATGAAAAAAATTCACGGCTGCTGCTTTGGTGGGTCTACTATTCTTTGGCCACCCCCAGTACCCTTGCCATTTGGATGGCCCCCGGGGCCAGCCACACCTACCACTGCTTCAGTAGCCCTGTAGTCACTCCACCAGCAGCTGGTGCGGCTGGCCAGGGGCCAACTGCTCAGACGGCCTTGCAATCAGGTGCACTGGCAGCTGCAGAAGTCACGGAGTGTCCCAGAAACTCACCGAATCTGTGACTTCCGTGACAGACTTGTAGCCTTACTTATGGTTCACAAGCACTCGGTGTGTGATATTGGATAACGTTTACACCTAGAGCTCAAACTACTGTTTTTCAAAAAGTCTTAATTACAAAAATATACCTCCTACTAGTTATTACTACTATTATTATTATTTGTATTGCAATAGAGCCTGGGAGCCTCATCATGGATCAGAATCCCATTGTACTAGGGGTTGTACAGACACGAAACCAAAAGACCCCAAAGAGCTTACATTGTGCTTAAAAACTTTAATACTTTATTTTCTAATTGTTGTGTGTTAGTTATAGTAACCATAACTTTATATAAATATGACTTTTATAAATGAGTTTTGATATAAATAATATTTAAATACCGTTTTACTATTAGGAAAAAGACCCCACACAACATGGAAATTAAAAAAAATCTAGAACTAGATTTTATAATTATGAAACGGAATATCCTTCTATCGAGCTCTCTCTGCACTACAGTACATTTCTGAAGTTCTGCATCACTAACTTCAGTCTTAGTGGAACATGTAACTACATTCCTTACTCTGTGCCTTTGGAATAAGAAGAATTTTCTAAACAGTTGAAATAAATCTCTACAGCATGGAAACAGGTGGATTTTTTGCTTTTTAGATAGATTAGATATATTGATAGAGTAGTTTAAGCCAGAAGGGACCATAAAATCATCAAGTTTGATCTGCTGTACATCCTTCTGTATTACACAGACTAATTAATTTCACCCAATTTGACGACAAGATATCTTCCAGAAAGATACTGAGTCTTGATTTGAAGACATCAAGAGAGAGAGAGAGAATCCACCACTTCCTTTGTTTGTCCAATGATTAATCACGCTCGTTGTTAAAAATTTATGCCTTGTTTCTAATTTGAATTTGTCTAGTTCAGCTTCCAACCACTGGTTATGCCTTTTTCCGTGAGATTAAAAAGTTTGTTAGTACCCAGTATTCTCTCCCCATGAAGGAACTTTATGCACTGTAATCAAATCACTCCATCTTCTTTTTCATAAACTAAGCAGACTGAGCGCTATATATTTTTCACTATAAGGAATTTACTCCAGTCTTCCCATTATTTTGTGTCTTTTCTGCATCCTTTTTCAACATCCTTGTTAAGCTATGGATACCAGAATTGTATGCAGTATTCCAGAAATGGTCTCACCAATGCCTTACACAGAAATGCAATCACTTCCCTACTCCTATTCACTACTCCCCTGTTTATACAAGCATAGACCACTTTAGCTCATTTTGCCACATCTTCATGTAGGGCTCTCACGATGAGTTGCTTATATAGTATAACCTCTACATTCTTTTCAGTTGCTTCTTTCCAGGATACAGTCCCCCATTCTATAGGTATGGCCTGCATTTCTTGTTCCTAGAGGCATAATTTTGCATTTGGTTGTATTAAGCACGTTTTGTTCAAATGGGCCCAGTTTACAAAGCAACCCAGATGGCTCTGTATGACTGTCCTGTTTTCAGTATTATTTACCACTTCAAATCTAGGCAGGCCGGAGACCTGGAGGAAAAGTTGGGCACCATATTCTGAGTGGGGTTATAAAGAGTAATCTTCCTAGTATATGCATTGCAATTTTCTTTTGAACAGTCAATAACACTGCAATCCCTCCTCTCTCTTTTACAGCTTAGGGTTTTGATTTTGGAATAAAAAACCATCACAATGGGCACCCTGACTGACCTCAACACAGAGACCAAGGTTTGAATAGGTATGAAGAATGAACAATTCCCACATCCCGTTCAGTGAGCCTTCAAGGATAAGGCTTTAGAGTAAGGATGAGGTCAGCTTTAGGATCTTGGGTGAAGAAATCTGATATTGTTTTTCTTAATATCAGGAGCAGCTGAACCTTGAAAGTGAGGTATGACACTAAAACAACCCTATACAAGATAAAGCAATGAATCTTAATTTTATTTAAGAAATGTAAAATGTAATGTACTATTTTTGTTGTCTCTGTCATTTGGGTTCTTTGTAACACATTCTGAAGGTCAATGTCAGACACTGGAGACCTAGCAGGTTGAGAGTTATGCGGTCAGGAAAGAGACTGTGGTATCTTTTCTTTGACATAAAAAGACCAAAACAAAAAACAAAAAAAAAACCACAAAAAACCCCAGAAGACCAGGAAAGTGGGCAGTGACTGAAGCTAATAAAGCTTTCACTCTTGCACAAATTTCACTGTTTTTAAGGACATATTCTATTTAAAGAATCAGAGAGGTAGCCGTGTTAGTCTGGAATAACAGAGGTAACAAAGAGTCCTGTGGCACCTTAAAGACTAACTATAAAGTTTTGAAGCATAAGCTTTCGTGGGCCAATACCCACTTCGTCGGATGCAAGCAGTGGAAGTGTCCAGGGGCAGGTATAGATAAGTAGGCAAGAACCAGGTAGGAGGTAACAAGGTTAGTCCAATCAGGCTGAACCAGCTTGTTAACTCAAATCAGGGAGGGTGGGGTATTCTTCTAGCAGCTGAATTGCAAGTGTGAACTCGTAGAGAGGAGAAGCTGTTTTTGTAATTAGCAAGCCATTCAAGATCCTTGTTCAATCAGAATATGCATCTCATCTATCGTCCCTCCACAGTTTGGGAAACCCGTTTGTGCCAAGCCAGCCACAATGTCATGCACATTACCCAGGGTCACGGTTCTTCTGAGCAGGATGCGATTAATGGCCCTGCAAACTTGTATCAACACGATTCCAACAGTCGACTTTTCCACTCCAAACTGGTTAGCGATCGATCAGTAGCTGTCTGGAGTTGCCAGCTTCCAGGATGCAATAGCCACCCGCTTTTCCACCAGCAGGGCAGCTCTCAATCTTGTGTCCTCTTCCTGAGTCTTCTCAGTCTACTTTGCCTGTCCCAAAGTGAGCGCAGATAACCCATAGGAGCCCCAGAAATGGTGAGTAAACACACAAGAGTCCAGGGGGACTGATTGTTTCATGGCTGTACTGTCCTCTGGGTTTCTGTGCCTTGGGGAGAGCCAACAGCTGTAGGGGGCACCTACACTGCACACTGTCCCAACATTCTCCATAGGAGTTCATCCGGGAAAATATCTCACTGCTAAGGGTGACCAGGGAAACAAAGGAGGATCTTCTACTATAATGCGGCTTCTGCCCTGGTCCATACATAGCTTGCCTGTGTGTAGCAATGGTCCCCGCACCCTTTGCGGCAGAGTGGTGTGGACATGTTAGCCTGACTGGGACAAGAACCATGCTGGCTCTCCCAATAAACCTGCGCAGGCACATTGCCCATGTTCTGACTGAGACTTTTGAAGAGATCACCGATGCTGATTACCGTGATGTGATAGACCACATCAACGTTCTATTCCGCATCTAGGCATGCATGCAGCCCTTACCGTCCACGCCCAAAGAGCCCGCACCTAAAAACTTCCTTCCTGAAAAAAAAGCCGCTTACCAGGAACCTCCTCTGTTGTTTGTTCTCCCCCAAGCACTGGACGCCGCGACTGGCTGCCTTCCTCCTGGCTCCACCCCCAAGGGATTTCAGGGATTCCTCAGCACCCTCGGTCGCGCTTTCCTCTTCCTCCTCCTCTTCCTCCTCCCCCCTTGCTGTGCTTGGCTCAGAAGTGCCCATGGTGGTCATTGGAGTGGAGGTGGGATCGCCCACAAGTATCACGTCAAGCTCTTTGTAGAATTTGCAGGTCTCGGGGGCAGCACCAGAGCAGCCATTTGCTTTGAAGACTTTGCGGTAAGCATTCTGCAGCTCCTATACTTTAACCCAACACTGCAATGCATCTTGGTCATGGTCCCTTTCCGGGATGGCCCTTGATATCTGCCTGAAGAGATGGTAATTCCTATGGTTGGAGCACAGCTGAGACTGCACAGCTTCCTCCCCCCAAACACTGATGAGGTCCAACACTCACCATTGCTCCATGCTGGGGATTTCCTGGCTCGTGGAGGCATGATCACCTGGAAAGATGCGCTGAGAGCACTCCACGCCTGGCTGAGGAAACAGGAAGGGGATTTTCAAAATTTCCAGGGAATTTAAAGGGCGAGTCTGATGGTTGTTCACCTGAGGACAGGGCAGCAGAGTTCAAAAGCAATGACAAGAGTGACTACAGCAGGCATTGTGGGACACTTTCGGAGGCCAGAGTGCATTAGGTGTCCACACTGGTGCTGCGGCACTCCAGAGAGAGCGCAACAAACCTTATTCCTCTCGGGAAGGTGGAGTACCACGAACGCTCCAACTGTGGAGTCAGAGCACTCTATGTGCCTTGCCAGTGTGGACGGGTAGTAAGCTAGAGCGCTCCTGGGGGCTTCATTGCGCTATAAAGAGCCAATGTAGCCAAGCCCTAAGAGCGTTACAGCTAAACAGATAGTTTAGCTTTAGCATAAGTAGTTAGCAGATATTCCAAGGAACCATTCAAGGTGAAGTGTCACTACTTCACATCTAATTCCTAATAGCTTTGGGGCAGGGAACTTTTATTTTAATCGGCCTATAAAGCTCATCTATATTTCTGCCCAAATATATAGAAAATAAATAAAAGACAGCATAAAAATAATCCAGTATGTGGCATCCTCAAGACCTCTTTAAAATATAGTCATAGCAGATCCCTGTGCACAGGCAACTTGGTTCTGAGTGATAGCTTTTGGTGGTCTCACAAAGAAATATTTCACATTTAAGGAATAATACAAAGAGGAAAAAAGTAATTGTACATAAGGATGTATTTTTTTCCAATGGAAAAGTGCCATTTTTTATGGTAGAAAAAGGTAAATTTCACTGGGCAACATAAAATTTCATAAATACATGTCTTAATGGCTCACATCACCCAAAAATGCTTTGTAAGGGGCTAGAAGTGTTTTGTTAGGAATAAATAAATAGTTTCTATTCACTGTTTTGGAGCTTTACCTCAAAATTTTCAGTGTATCCAAGGAAAATTTGGATATAAATTGTTCAAAAACCCCAACTTTTCAATAAAAGCAGCTGGGAAAGGTTTTGTTCAGCTGAAGTTCATTCTGCTGCAGCATCCTCTATGAATGTAAACTCCCTTGTTTCTGCTCTGGTGCTTATCACTTAGCAGGCAGCATCACATGAAAAGGATCTTTCAGCACTTAGCCTGTGAACTGGCACACAAAGCAAACTAACTGTAATATTCCCCAGCTGTGGCCTAACCGGTTAAAAATGAATAATTTTTTGTAAAAATACCATCAATCCTACTGTGCTGCGTTCTAGAATACGTCCCATGGAGATTCTGAGTTAGCATTTTTCACAATAAGTGTAAAACTGGTGGGAAATTTTAAATTCATGTTTTTCATAGAGCAGTCAATTTAATGTTTTCCATGCAATCTGTGATACCTGTGAAAATAATGTAGCTTCATTTGTAGACAAGTACTCTGGGTGAAGTTTTGAGGCACACAATGACAAAAACCATGTGAAAACTGTGGTATTCACTTCCCAGGAAAAGATGAAGATCTCCCCCCTCTCTCCTTCAGAGGGGCAGGGTGATCAACAGAGCACTGATCAAAGGTGCTGGAGAAGTAGGATATCCTACAGATAGGCTTGGTAAAAAAAAATTCTGAATTTTTAATCATTTTTATTTTTATAGTTGCAGGAAATTAAGGGGGAAGTAGGGTTGGGGATAGTATTAGGACACTGACAATGGGGTATCGGGGGATCCTGTGCTACTTAGGGGCCCAAGATACCTGGACAGAGGATGCAGAGCAGCTGCAGTTCTGGCCACAAGAGCAGAGGCCTCTGGCCAGGGCTGAAAAGAGGAAGATTAGCCCTCAGCCATGGGGGAAGTCACCCCACTGCTGAACAGTCCCTGCCTGGGGACAGCCCCCGTACTCGTGGCTAGTGAGTGAGGGCAGAACTGCTCCCTGCACAGCTGTGGAGTCAGTGACACCGGGTTGTTGCGGGTGCAAGGCAGGCTATGGTCCTGGCCAGGACTGCAAGGAGGAGAAGGACAAGCCCCCGACCGTGGGGAAGGCCACTCTGCTGATGAATGGCTCTGCTCCCCAGGGCTGAGGGCTCATCTTCCTCCTTGCAGCCCTGGCCAGGGGTCTCTACTCGGCCCTGCCAGAACCATAGCCTTCTTCACACCCTCCATCTGCAGGAATCCAGTGTCACTGGCTCCACAGCTATGCAGGGAGCCCTCTGCAGCTCTGCTGTCACATACCTGCTTCCTCTCTCCTGTGACAGCAGGGTAGCAGAGGATGCTCTGGGCTGCTGCTGCAGGGCCAGTGATACCCAAATTTCTAGAGGCCCAAGCGGGAGGCTGCATACAGATGGATATGCTTTGCACCCATGTCAGTGTGTCAGCTGAAATCAATCTTTAACAGCATCTATCAATTTAAATTGAGTCCTGCCAAGCCTTTATGGAGAGGGAAGAGATGGAGCCATGAAAACACCCCTCTGTGCACTATGGGGTGGAGACTTTGGAAAGGACGTTCCAGCCCTCCCAGAAATCAAGATGAGACTAGGAGGCATGTAAGAGTGTCTTCCCTCTCTATGAACCTGGGGTACAGAGAGGGTTCTCTTCTATGCCAGACCAAATAACTACAAGCTGCTTCCCAGCCTAAGTTAAGTCTTTTCATCCCCAACACCCACACTCTACCAGTAGGG
Source organism: Sternotherus odoratus (assembly GCA_032164245.1). Lineage (NCBI taxonomy): Eukaryota > Metazoa > Chordata > Testudines > Kinosternidae > Sternotherus > Sternotherus odoratus. The sequence continues at coordinate 100,483,684 of JAVMKO010000002.1, forward strand.
AAATGGGGGTACCCAAGCTGCCACCATCTGGTTGTATCTCCAAAACCCTGGAGGGGGGCACCCGGACTCCCCCAAACTCCTCTCTCTTCTCCTGAGAGCCGGACACTCAGAGGCTGCTTCCCTTCCCCCTTACCCCTCCCGTTTGTTACCGAGAGAGATGAAAAACTGCCCTGAGGCTTCACACTGTGAGCCTTCCTCTTAGACACACAGACTTCCCTGTACCTGGGAACTGGGTTAAATCCAAAGCTAGGATTCTTTTATGAGAAGAACCAAACACTTTTTATAACTAAAAAGATTTAATAAAGAAAAGAGAATACAGCAGACACTTACAATACAACTTCACAATCTAGAGTTCCCTAACTTCCCCTCTGAAAAGGTTAGCGACTCTCTAAATAGGTACAGAAACTTATGGAAATCAAAATATTACTCACAGCACAGCTACTTATGAATATAGGAAGGAAAATAGAAGTTTTCTCCCTCCATAGCTAGAGGCGAAAACTGGGTCTCTTGCCAACGCTGGAACGGCAGGAAAACTGAAAATCCCTCCCTCCCTCCCTCGTGGCACAGAAGCTCTTACGTCACTCCCTCTCAGGTAACATGAACCCCATACAGGCAAGACAACACTCCACACTTATGACAAGGCACAATTTTGATTTCTAAGAGCCATGAAAAGTACTTCCCTTTTAGTCACAGTGTCAGCACAACACTAAGGATTTTTAACTATGTCTTGCGGGAGGCTTGTCACCGTAACCAATGCTGAGAATCTAGGAGTTTGAGTCATAATAATAAACAAGGCACCATTCTAAATAAATGTTACATTGGGACTGTGGGGATATTCTGAAATCTGTGTGAATGGGACAGTTGCAACTATTACCTGTTTAGGCTTCATCTAGTCACATGCAGTAATTACAAGCAACAATTTGTAATAAATAAACAAACAAGTAAACAACATTTTGGACATTTTGGTTTTGTCTGTATTAAGTTTACTGCAAGGTCCTGTATATTTAATCTTTAACTAAACAACAAAAAAAGCCAGAGGAGCTTTGTGGTGTTTCAGTGGCTGGGATGTGTTTCATACTAGTGCTAAACCTGGGCACTTCAAGTTGCAAAGTGAATTCTGAACAAGCTGGGGGAAGTGGGGGATTGAAAGCCTACTGCATCTTGAATCACAAGTAAATAAGAAGACTCCTCAAACTAAAAACAAATTTCTAGCCTCCCAGCACATCTCACCAGAGGAGTCAATACACTTTCAAGCTTTAAACTTTTTCACAGTTCCTACTTGTTTTTTTCAATTTGTAATATCCTCTGAGCAATCTCAAAATAAAAATGTCTTCTTTTCTCAACAACTTTGTCTCTTTCTGTTCGAAAAACATTGGATTCCTTCCTTTTTGTTCCCCACCTGCAATCCATTTCCTCTTTTCCCATACCGTAAAAACTCAAGATTTCAAAAATATTCATGTTCCTCCTTGGTGCAAAACTGAGACCTTTCAAAGATTTTGAAGGAAAATGAGAGAGATCCCCTATCTGAATCAGGAGGAGACTTGAGCCTGGGTCTCCCACATCCAACGTGTGTGCTCTAAGACTATTAACTATTCTGCGATGATACTCTCTTAATGTCTCCCATTGGAGATGTCCCACTTTGTATAAATAATTAAATGTTCATTGGGCAAGAGACAGACTGACTCCATACTAGTGATCAGGGCACTCACTTGGGGTGCGAGAAACCCAGGTTAAATCCCTACATTAAAGAACATTAAAAAAGAGGAATTTAGAGTCTACTAAAGATGGATCTATGTCTACACCAGAAACAAACCATGGTCCAGCTGCAGCACTGCAGAGTGCACTGCTGTAGCATAGACAGTTACTGCAGCAACAGGAGCGGTTCTTCCCTCACTGTAGGTCATCCACCTCTCTGAAAGGGGGTAGCGCTGTCTACACTCAGGCTTAGGTTGGCTTAACTAGGTCTCTCAGGGTTGTAAATTTTTCATATCCCTCAGTGATGTAGTTAGGTTGACCTAAGTTTTAGGTGTAGACCGGCCAGAAATTGCTTAAGGAAATCTACAGCAACAAAACACACTAAAAACACCATAACAGGAATACCTGGAGGCAACAGCCTTCCCCATTTGCACAAAATACATGAGTAGTATTCCAAAGGGACATTGGTATGTAGTAAATGTCAACAGCTGTTTATTCCAGGGGAGATGTAGGTTCTCATCCCCTCCAAAAATCAAGGCCATGAAATAGTGAATTTGAAAATACGTGAAAAGTAATCCCATTATCTTTTTCTTTCCTTTTTTGTAATCTTTGGAGGATAATTTATGTCAGGCAACCAACCATATCTCGGTAATATCAATTAAATTAATTGCTGTTGCTCTTTAAACAGTACATGATCATCAGTACAAACAAACAACATATAAAATGAGAATATTTATCCAATTAACGTTAACTAATTAATTAACATCTTAGCTACACTTGGTGGTAGCTAAGATGTCACAGTGTTCCCCTATACTGGAGTATCCAAAATACTAATGTGTGCTGTTGTGCTAACACAGGGGCGGACAAACTACGGCCCACATCCAGCCTGCCCGGCCCACCTGGGGAGGCTACCCCAGGCCCCTCCCCCACCATCTCCCCACTCCCAAAGCCTCAGCGCGCCGCACAGGCAGCACCCTGGGAGGTGGGGCTGTGAGCTCCTGTGGGGCACCGTGTCTGGCTCCACGTGGAGCCAGACAGGCTGCTCTGAGCAGCACAGTAAGGGGCATGGGAGGCAGAGGGGGGTTGGATAAGGGGCAGGGATTCCTGTGGGACAGTCAGACAAGGAGTAGGGGGCAGCTGGATGGGGCGGAGGTTTGGGGGGGCAGTCAGGGGACTGGGATGGAGGGGTTGGATGGGCGTGGGAGTCTCAGGGGTCTGTCAGGGGACTGGGAGGTAGATAGGGGTCAGAGCAGTCAGGGGACAGGGGAGGGGAGTTGGGAAGAGGTCCTGGGGGGGCAGTTAGGGTGCAGGGGTCTCATGAGGGGTGGTCAGGGGGAAAGGAGATGGGGGTTTAGATAGGGGGTGGGGTCCCAGGAGGGTCATTAGGGATGGGGGGGGGGTCTCTGGAGGGGGAGGTTGGATGGGTTGGCAATTCTGAGTGGGACAGTTAAGGAGTGGGAAGCGGGAGGGGGCTGGATAGGGGGCGAGGCCAGGCTGTTTGGGGAGGCACAGCCTTCCTTACCAGACCCTCCATACAATTTTGCAGCCCTGATGTGGCCCTCAGACCAAAATGTTTGCCCACCCCTGTGCTAACAGCATTTTTAAATCATAACTATATGAGTAAATTAGGCTTGATTTGAGAGACAAGAGAATTTGTCTGTCAATTAATTAGTTTATCTTTTAAAATTAAGGGTCCTTCCTCCCCCCAAATTCCTTAAAAAAAGACACGGTTTCAGGTCTCGGGCTCCAGTTAGCTGGCTAGCTTGGTGCCCTCACAGCATACAGCATGCATTCTGTCTGCCGTCTTGCTGCTGCTGCTGCTGCTAGGAACAGAGATGTGTGGGCACGCAGCATTCTGTGAGGGAAAAGGGAGTCGGAGACCGTGAAGCTGATTGTGCTGGAAGTGTTTGCTAATAGAGATGTCAATGAAGCAGAGAAGTTTCGGTACCTGAGTTAACTAGCTGTTGCTCCATGACCCCACAGCCCAGCACCTCCATCCATTCTCCTTGGAAGTTGATCTCCATCTCAAACGAAGGGTGAGTAAACGGGAAGTAGCAGTCTACCCATCTAATTTCCAGTCCTGGACCATTGTTTAAAAATAAATAAATAAAATGAGTAAGTATTTAAAAGGCTAGCCCCTCTAACCTTCTGCAAAACTTGTCCTTCAGTTAATGACACCAATTACAGAAATCCTGAGAAAATAAATAGCAAACAAACTAATTTACAGCACTTTTGTGCAAGGTAATAAATCTTGAGACTTGTGAAAAAATGGCCATGTCTTTTTTAATATAAAAAACACTGTGTGCAATTCAGGCACCCCTTGAAACCAAATCACTCACTTGTCAAATTCCAGCAACTACCTGACAGAGAAGGAAAATGATCCAAGATCATGGGATGCTAGGTAATTTTGTGATTCTCTGTAACAGAAAATGACTAAGCTCCTCACATAAAGCTAACCCTCTTTGTCGTGTTTTTTCTATTCTTATTATTTTACAATTTTAGTTATTATTTTAATGACATATTTAGGCAAATAAGTTTCTCCTTTTTTTCCAAATACAGTATTTTAAAAACAGGTTAAGATTAAAGCTATTTTCCCTATACATGTTTGTGTATGATTATTTTATTAGGTTACACATACAAGAATACATAATGGTGCAATGTGGTATAACACACAAAAAATATATCAGTGGCATGAGTTTGGGACGACTACAATACTCATAAGTGGAGAATCCACAAGTGAGCTATGCATGCAGTGTTGCCAACTTTTGACCCTCTTTTGGTTCATTTCATAAATCGCTAGCTCCTGGAGTCATGATTACATGAGAATCTCCGGTTTCATTAAAAATAAATAAATCAGTTTTCTAGCCCTGATGCTTACAGAAAAAACCTTGAAAACATGAAAGGTTGAAGAGCCTTTAAGTTTTTTAAAAAATCTCATGACTTTTAATCTAATTTTATTATTTCTGCAAGCCTGACTCATTAATTTTGAATGCTTGAGTTTTGCAATATTATAAATATCATCCCAAACTTGTGCCAAGAAAACCTTTACAGCATACTACACCATCCTGATTACAGTAGATGCCAAATATTTTACAGGGTGAAAAATGTTTAGATATGTTTTTGTTTGCTTGTTTATAGTTGTTGTTATTGTAAGTGCCAGCATATATCAGGGCCAAACTGATTCCAAAGTTGAATTCCGGTTTCTATTCCAATTCTCTTCCCCTCACTTTTTCCATTTCTAATAACTACATGAAACAAATGACTTTTAGGTTGAAATTTTCCATGTTTAGTTTAAGCCTCCCATCCTTTTTTAAGCAAATGTGATTCAGCCATTTTTGAGCAACACAAGCAGGGAAACCTCACCTCCCAAATAACTTCCACAAATGTTCTGATGGAAAGGTTTGCACTTACATTAATTAAAAATAGCAGAAACTAGAACCTTATTAATGACTTTTACTAAAATAACACCCTAGAGGCCCCATCTGATATCATTAGGGTGACCAGATAGCAAATGTGAAAAATCGGGTTGGGGTGGGGGGTAATAGGAGCCTCTATAAGAAAAAGACCCCAAATCGGGACTGTCCCTATAAAACCAGGACATCTGGCCACCCTAGATATCCTGGCCCCATTATACTAGGCACTGTACAAACATAGTTAAGACAGTCCCTACCTCAAACAGCTTACAATCTAGGGCAGGGGTCGGGAACCTTTTTGGCTCAGAGAGCCATATAATCGGCCCCCCCCGCCGCCGCCGCGCTCTCCTCCCCCCCCCCCCGCTGCCGCCGCGCTCTCCTTTCCCCCCCGCCACCGCCGCGCTCTCCTTTCCCCCCCGCCACCGCCGCGCTCTCCTTTCCCCCCCGCCACCGCCGCGCTCTCCGTTCCCCCCCCCGCCACGCTCTCCTTTCCCCCCCGCCACCGCTTCCGCCGTGCTCTCCTTTACCCCCCCGACGCCGCCGCTGCCGCCGCGCTCTCCGTTCCCCCGCTGCCGCCGCGCTCTCCGTTCCCCCCCGCCACCGCCGCGCTCTCCGTTCCCCCCCCGCCACCGCTGCCGCCGCGCTCTCCTTTACACCCCCGACGCCGCCGCTGCCGCCGCGCTCTCCTTCCCCCCCCCACCTGACCCACCCAGCCCGATCTCTCCCCCACACCGCTTACCCCCGTCCCAGCCCAGCCTCCCCCCAACGCCCCCTTGCAAACGGCTTCTCCCCCCCCGTGCTTACTTGTTCGCTGGGTCACGCTGCTGTGACCCGACTCCAGCCGAGGGAAGAAGAGCGACACGCCCCCAGCCAGAGCAGCGCCGCGCCACACCGCCTCCCCCGCCCCGTGGTCAGTGCAGCGCCGCGCCACACCGCCTCCCCCGCCCCCCAGCCTCGTGGTCAGCGCAGCGCCGCGCCACACCGCCTCCCCCGCCCCCCAGCCTCGCGGGCGCCGCGAGCCAGATGACAGGCTCAAACTTCACTCAGTTCAAACTTGATTGAATTCATATTCACTAATGAGCACGGGAAAGCAATTCAAGTTTGGACTGAGTGAAGTTTGTTAGGGTGACATTAACTATGCATTTCTGTGCGGTAAATTATTTTTTTAATTTTAAAGAGAAAACTTAACTTTGAATTTCCACAATTTATAACGTGTGTTTGTTTCGTGTTTTTTTAACTGTAACATTCTCTTACAGTTTTAGGTGATGGATTCTTTCAGCCTTAGTTGCAGGTTAATGACATTTTTGCATGTAAACATTCATACACACAAATCACACTGTTTAGTTGAGGGATAGCTCAGTGGTTTGAGCATTGGCCTGCTTGCTAAACCCAGGGTTGTGAGTTCAATCCTTGAGGGGACCATTTAGGAATCTGGGGCAAAAAATCTGTCAGGGGACAGTACTTGGTCCTGCTAGTGAAGGCAGGGGACTGGACCCGATGACCTTTCAAAGTCTTTCTGGTTCTATGAGATAGGTATATCTCCATATATATATTTTTTAACACATGCTCATGTACACAGACACAGCCAAAACAGTAAATACATTAAACATTTAGGAAACCCTACAATGGATGCTGTTGACAGACAGCCACTCAAACACATAAGCACTGCATATTTTCTTTTTGGCTTTTAAAAACAAACTGCAAGAACTTATTGGGATGAAGATTAACTTTTTATTCATATAAAATCAGAAAATTCAGAGTGATTATCAAAATGACCATATCTGTATTATATTTATTTACTTACAGATACCACACCCTGTATGTGATAACTATATTGACTTTATGTATATATAAATATATGAAGTCTATATGAAATCAGTATATACTGTATATGCAGTATATAAGACAGAAAAGTTATCCCCATATACCAGAGGTGGACAAACTGTGCCCCCATATACAACTTGTATCCCCATATACAACTTGTATATGGGATAATATACATGTAACTTGTATTCTCATATACAAGTTATCCCCATATACCAGAGGTGGGCAAACTGCAGCCCGCGGGCCATTTTTATCTGGCCCGCTGGTAGTCCTGCACTCCTCAGCCAGGGCACCGGGCCAAGTGCTGGGAGCAGCGGAGCCCCGCAACTCCGGGCCGGGGCGCCAGGCGGAGCGCCGCCAGTCGCAGCGCCGCCAGTCGCGGGGCCCCACACTCCTGATGGGGCACCAGGCGGAGCTTAAGGAGCTGCGGGGCCCCGCACCGGCTGGAGCGCCCGGCTGAGCAAGGTAAGCAATGGGGGGAGGGGACTTAGGTGGTGGGGTCGATGGGGGGTGGTGGTGGTGGTTAGGGTCGGAGGTCTAGGGAGGTGTCATTCAGGGAACAAATAGCAGGGGGGCTTAGATAGCTCAGGGGGTGGTTCGGAGGGGGTCTTGGGAGGGGGCAGTCACGAAACAAAGAGCAGGGGGGCTTAGATAGGGTTGACATCCCGGCGGGGGTTAGGGTGGAGAGGGGGCAGTCAGGGAAGAAAGAGCAGGGGGCCCCCAGATAGGGGGTAGGTTCCGGGGGGGAGGGGGTTAGAGTGGCGGGGGTCTCTGGAGGGGGTGATCAAGGGACAAAGAGCGTGGGGTGGGGTGGAATGGATGGGTCGGGTTTCTGAGGGGGGTAGTCGGGGTGGGAAGTGGGTGGGAGTCGGATAGGGGTGGGGGCCAGGCTCTTTGGGGAGGCATGGCCTTTCCAACCCAGCCCGCCACACAATTTTGAGCCCCCATGTGGCCAACCCCTGCCATATATTGTAATAGAGGACACTACATATATACAAAAGGGACCAACATATGGTCAAGTTGGGAACCAAAACTTTGAATTTCCTGACATTTGTGCAATTAGAATCTTAACCCTCAGGCTGATGTAAGACATCACACTTTTTGTATACATATGCACATATGTGAACTTATTTTTCATTCTGATTGTACAATTTGCAAAGGCAGTAAGAATTACTGAATAGTCCACTAATTTTGTACTTTGAGGATAATGTTCAGATATCTGATTTCCTTACTTCCGCACGCTGCGAAATAGCGCGCTGGATGGGACATCATTTCAATTATTCTTAATTAAGTAACTACAATTTCAGCACATTATCTGAAAGACAGATTACAGTATTAAGGACTGAATGAAAAGCAGTAAGGTGAAAAAATGATCTATTACATGAGGGTATTTGGGGGCTATTTTTTAAATTTTGAACTCTTGATGTATGTAAATAAGTTTTTTTGGTGTTCAAGGAACACCCCATTTGGGGTATCAAGCATTGTATAGAATGCAGTTCCTTTGCATTAGATCATATTGCATTATTTGCATTAAATATCTACATATTTCCTGTGGTTTAGGATTACTTAGAACACTAATAGAGTGTTTTGTAACATACCCTTCCTTTTTTTATTTTTTATTTATATTTAAAATTAAAGAAAACATAAAAAGTACAGACAACAGAGAAGGGATAGTAAAAAGAGAAGTACTGCATAAGAGAAACTGTATCAATCTTCATTTATTTATTTGATTAACTTTTGTTTCCATTTCTCCAGTCCTATATCAAGATGTAGATACCTAACTTCATTTAAATAAACATTGTTTATTGATTAGGCTTAATTTCTTTTTAAATTATTATGATCAGAGATTACACATGAGAAATTTCAGGCACAAAGGATTATTTCCAGAAATTGTTAAAAGGCTGAGGGCTCCAAATATCAGACATACAATTTGCAAAAGTCCAATAGGACTTAGCTTTCTGCGTTCTGTAAATCAAGCAACTGGTCCTTCAGACACTAGCTACCAGATGTAGACCCACAGATTTCATTATTTCATGGTAATAATACATTACCCATTGATGTCAATGGGAATCCTTTCATTGGCTTCATTGGGTATTGGATTGGGCCCCTTGTCCAGCAGTATCTAAAGAATTAGGCCTCTGGTGAGTAAAAAGTAAATGGAGGATTATTCTTATTTTTGATGAATGCATGCCAGTAAGGAATTGCACAGATTCTCTTTGTATTCAACAGAGGTGGCATTGCTATATATAGAGCTAAAGGAAGAATCTGTCAGTAGTAGTCTAATTGAGTCCTAAGGAAAATGTTTAGCCAAAGGCACTGCAAATGAAAATCATTAAGGCAACCCATTGCTGTGGTACTACAAAGAATCAGCAAAAACAGAGTATCAGACATTCTCCAGAGATTACACATCTACGTACTGTTTTGTTCCTAGTAGGATTATGTTAAGGAAAGGACTCCGGAAGAAAAGGAAGTATTCACAAAAGGAAACTACTGAGAACAGGAGTTGCTTAACCTTGTGTATGTAAAATTTACATCTCTCCTAAATTAAGCCTGAACTTCATTACTTCCTATTTCCCTTTGTTGACGCATCTCAGGAAAGTTGTGTTGGAATTGGGAGGGGTTTCAGAGAGAGGCAACAAAGGTGACTGGGGGTATGGAACAGCTTCCATATAAGGAGAGATTAGTGGGACTGGGACTTTTCGGCTTATTTTAGAGCGGTTTATTTTACCTCTGTATTTGGCATTAGTGCAACCACTTCTGAAATATTGTGTCCCGTTATAGTGTGCACAATTCAAAGAGGATGAAACATGGAAGAGGGTTCAGAGAAGAGCCACAAGAATATTAAAGGAGTAGAAAACACGCCTTATAGTGACACAAAGATTAATCTATTACTCTTAAAGAGAAGGTTAAGGGGTGACGATCACAGTTTACAAGTGCCTACCTGGGGAGCAAATATTTCACAATGAGCTCTTCAGTCTAGCAGAGAAAAGTATAATACGATCCAATGGCTGGAAGTTGAAGCTGGACACAAATTCAGACTGGAAATAACTTTTAACAGCCAGGGTAACTAACCATTGAAACAGCTTGCAAAGGGTTGTGGTGGATTCTCCATCACTGGCAATATTTAAATCAGGATTGGATGTTTTTCTAAAAGATCTGCTCTAGGAATTATTTTGGGGAAGTTCTATGGCCTGTGCTATACATGAGGTCAGAATAGGTTATCACAGTGGTGGAAACTATGAATTGACTGGGAAATGATTGCAGAAAACGCCTTAGCCATACCACCCAACTGGAGGCATACCAAATACACTCACCAGTATGTTTAAATGGGCAATTAGTCTCCAAATGGGAGACACCTGCCCTCCACTACTGTTCATGAGCAGAACACGAATTATGGTAGCCCATACTATAACCACTATGGAAACCACCAGGTAGCTAGCAGCCCAAGCAGAACTGAACACATTAATTTTCACTCACCATCTGCTGTGGGGACAGGTGGCAGCTTCCCATGATGCTACAGGATCAAACTAGCAATGTCCTTGCCTGACATCTCATTTCTTCCTTCTGATGTGTTCAAGCTCCCAGAAGCATATGTTTCTACTATACTATAGGTACAGAAGCAAGCATATTTTTGGACACAGGTCCTTATTAGCAAAAGAAATTCTGTATGATAATACAGCCTCTAAAGAATACATCTCTCTGTGCAGACTGGTGACAGGGGAACAGCTGGACATCTTTGATCTGATTTGAATCACCTTGAGGACTGGTCGGACAATTATTCAAAAGGGCATACAAGTTGTACAGTATTCTTTCCAGTCTTGTATCTTTAAATGGCACTTTCTCCATAAGGATCACTCCATCCTCATGCAAGGGAGGGGCATTTCTTCCACTGCAATGACAGGATTTCATTCATGCCAAAGTTTTCCATTGGTCTGTCCTGAACTCAGGCATGAATATGCTAAACATTTTTCAGCACGAGGGTTGTTTTTAAAAGTCAGCATTTACATAGGACCCACATAATCAGGACTGAGTTAGGGAAACACATTTATGGGGTGTTGGCTGGGTCAGTATTAGATCAGTCTGACTTAACAACTTCACTAATTAGTCAGAAATGGCAGCAAACAACACTGATTATGATAAACTGGGAAGTTCTGCAAACATTAGAGGTAATAAGAAGGGGCCTAGAGCAATGTTCCTTCTACTTTTTGACAGGCTGTGTGTGCAAAAATTTCTTCGGTGCGAATTTTTGTGCTTCTGTGCACATTTCTGTGTGCGCAGTGTGTAGGATCTGTGTGCACGCACACAGCTTAGAGGGAACAGTGGCCTAGAGTGGTTAGAAATATGGGCAACACAAAATGAGAGCTGGGTTAGGAAAATGCAATCTAACAGATCTGGGGAAAATAATCTGAAATGAAGATACTGAATTGGAAAGGAATCTGAAAAGGAGTAAAGGTGAAAGCTCTTTGCAGAAAATTAGTTATGAGTTTACAATGAGATGTGGCAACAAAAATGGGCAATGAACTTTGGGCTATTTATGCAGTAAAACGAGTCACAGAACAAAAAATAATAGTTCCTCTCTGGCCAGGCCACTCCGAAAATACTGCAGTCCACTCTGGACACCTCAGTGCCAAAAACCCTCGGACAACTGAAGAGAGTTCAAAGGAGGGGGAAAAAAAAGACCAATGGATAAGCAGGAGAGACTGATTTACTGCAAGAGGAAAGATTAAAATAGCTTGGTATGTAGTACATGTAGCTTAGTGCAATGATGACTAACTGGGCACACAACGAGCTTCAAACATCTGAAAGGTATAAATGCACAGAGAGAGAAGTTAATTATTGTATTATGAGAGGATACAATACAACTAGAAGGAATGGAAAAAAATTAAGAAAGGGGAAATCTAGGCTGATTATTAGGAAAAACTCCTTGACAATAAGATCTACTAGAAGAGGTGGAAAGCACATCATTTGGGAAATTTAAAATTAGACAAGACAAAGCGCTAGAAAACGTAATAAAGGGACCCATCATACATTGCCAAGGATGCAAAAAAGATGACAATATTCTAGGTCCTTTCCTACTCTAATATTTATGATTGTTTTGCCAGTGATCAATAAAACCAGAGGAAAGACTTCGAGAGGTAAAATAAAGACCTGGTATAGTCATTAAGCTTCCACAAAAGGATGGCCTTTAAGCCACTTATGTTATTTGATGGCATGTATGGCAGTAAGATACCTCAGAAGCTTGCTATAGCTGCAGTGCTTATGAACATGCTATCCCACTTGATAGAATGTGTAACTCAACTGAGGTTTTGCTGACTTCATAACCTGTAAAGAATACAACCTAAGTGATTTATGAAAAGCAGCAATAATAAAGAAAAATCTCATGTGTGTGAGAGAGAGACTGACTCTGAATGTACAGTATAATTCTATTTCAACAAAAAGAAAAATTACTTCGTTTTTCTACAGAAGTAACAAAGCAAAATCAATTTCAAATTCAAAATTAAATCTGAGGGACATTTGCTTTTCTGAGGCAGAAAAGTAAATAAAAAACATACCATCAGCTGGACAGTAGAATAAACATTTAAAGATAAATGCTGTGACAGGGAGAATTTAGTTGAACTTATCAAAGATCTTCTGCACTGTGCCCATATCATATGTCTACATAGTAAACTGCACGGCATGGATTTTGTTCCTTTGGTGCCCCCTTATTCGTTGCTCTGTTTTCACTGACAACTGAGCTGGAAGTAATTGGAGAAGAGCAGGAGAGTGAAAGACAGGAGTGAGGAAAAGGACTTAATTTTTATAAGTTCCTGACCATACGCTCTGTTTTTATGTTCCTGAAAAATGGGGGGGGCGATTGGGTGGAGGAGAAGGAGGTAGAAAGAGAAGAACCTCACTGATCAATCAAAATGAATAAGAAATCTAGTCATTTAAAGTTTAAGTCTGTAGGTTTAGCAACTGTTTATTTAAGAATGTTTTTTATAATGTTCATCTGGCCTCAGCCTAACCTGCTGCAGAATAAACTTCAAAGTAACAAAGTAATTGTTATTAAATATTATTAGTAAAAATGAAACATCTTCCATCAGTAATCAGCGGATGTCACTACAGTTTCAGATAACACTTAACTTTGGACAAATGTTGACTTTCAGTGGTAACCACAAAAGTTGATTTACAAATATTTTTGTTATTACTTATCATTTTAACGCTCAGATGTGCTACACTCCCATTAAAAAAAACCCAACAGTTGATTCAGGTAAAATTTTCATATGCACCTAAATGTCTTCAGAGCCTAAGTTCTATTTTCAAAATTGACTTAGGAGACTGTCTCACTAACTCTTAAAAATGTATCCTTCATCTTTAAAAGAAAAATGTTAAATACAATAATACATTTATTAAAGAAACAGGAAGAAAAACAATATTAAAGAAACTGTTGGAAGACAGTATATTGGGCCAGATGGACCACTGGTATTCTTACATTCAGTATGGCTATTCTTACTTTCTTTGTTCTTATGTTACCATTTTTCCTGTCAATTGACATAGGACTACAACTGGGAGGAATTTTTTTAAATCAATATTTAGAATTATTGAAAATTTTCTATCATCCCTACATCGGACCTGATATTGCCATCAATCCTCACTCGGAAAACCCTCTGATTTCAGTGGGCATCTCAAAACAGTCCTAATCGTGGCCAGCATATCCAATGCATTCTAATGCCATGCACTTCTTCCTTGACAGGAAAATGAGTCAACTCGGCAGACCAGTCTTCTGCCAGGAAATGGCCATAAGCAGCCATGTTCACTCGGACCATTCCTTTACGGAGACAGTAAAACAGAAACAGGTATTTCTGAACAATGTCTGATAAATCATTCTTATTCACACACATGCACACACACACTATAACCTCGAAACAGCAAATGGCGGACAGCTTCCATTTGCTTACAGAGTCGAGTTTATTTAGCTCTGGAGAACTTTCATGTTACTTCATGGACAGAGTGGACGTAATAACACATACACACAACATGTAATTTTATATAAAATTACTGATTATATCCAAAAGAGCAATCAAGAGGCTTTTTTAAAATAAATGCAGCTGTTTTAGTGCCATGACAGTTCCCAACAGCTCTTCCTGGCTCTCGCTCGCTCTCATATTATGCTCCATAACCATTCTCAAAAACTTGGATCCATGTCTTCCCACCATAGACTAGGAGGTGAAAGGGTCTACCACCACAATGCAATACTTACCATCGCCAAAGAGATGAGTCACAAGCTTTGTGAGCACTTGTTTTAGATTGAATTCCACCAGCTGCAGTGCCTCCATGGTGTGTGTCTCCTGCTTGTGTCCTGTGCGGTGTCCTTGCTCAAACAACTGTAAACTTTCTCCATCTTTGATGTTGCTGAACAACTAAACCAACAAAACAAAGCACATATTTTTAATGACATTATTGACTCTAGTAGGGAATTCAGCATGAAATAGAAATGTAAAGATTATGGTTTTGTATTGGTGTTATTGTGAGCATAGTTTTATCCTGAAGAATAAACTCTTATGGACGATGATGCCAACAAATATACAAGGGGGAAAAAAACCAGCTTTACTCTCAGGACCCAGGCTGAGTTTGCAGGGATAGCAGTTAGAAAAACTTTTTTTTTTTTATAGACTGAGCACATTTGTTATGAAAATCAAGAGGCAACAAACACAGCATCTCAAAAATCACTTTCCAGAGCACAGCCAAACACTTCAAAGCTGTAGCTAAAAGTAAGGAAAAATGGAAGAGAAGCTGGAGTTTCAAGCTGAAAAATAAGATGTTTGAAACCTCACAGTGTTTTTTATTTTTCTTGAAAATTTGTTACAAATTCCATTCTTTAAACAGTAAGATGAACTATCAAAGATTCAATCAACCGAGCTTCACAACTTGATTCTGTAACTATGATTATTTATAGCTACTAATTACAGAAATCTATTGGTAGGAGAGAGATTCATAAATCTACTTATAGTAACCAATTAAATCAATCTGTTTGGGATGGGAGATTCACAAATCAATTTTTTTAAACCATTTTGTCACTTCAAAAGTTATCATGATAAATAAGAGTACCCAAAACAGAGAATACAATGTAGCACATCTAAGTTATATCACAATATTAATATATAATAAAATGTATTACAGCTTGAAAAAGTTTCCAAAATTAAAACACTCAATAAAAATCTATGAAAAAGTTGTATAAATGAAAGGCTAAAAACATAAGCTAGCTTTGGAATCCCAAAAATAGTTTCCAAGATCTCAAACTGTGTGTGATGGACCCATACCTAATAAGAACACTTTGATTCGTCACAAAGAGACCTGCAGGTCATGCCCCTTTTAGAATAGCCAGGATAGAACGTGCCTGCCCTTAATACTGCAGCTGCCTTCCAAATTGATTAGCTAAAAATCAGCAGCCCTCTCGTGTATTACATAGTGGCTCTGCATCCAATGTCTCTTCCATTGCACCTCAAAGGGAAGCAGGCAGGGTGAGTGAGTGTAAGAGAATCCCCTCCACAAAGTACCTTGTACCCATTTCACTTCTACTTACTGCTGTTTATATTTCTATTCTTCCCCACTCCTATTCTTCAGCCCGGTTTATAAACATTATAGAAGATAGTCAAATTGCTCTCCCCATTGTACAAATTAATTAACTGCAAAGCAGCACAATGTCATTTCAGGCAGTGCTGAGAACAGAATCCAGGTCTCTAATACGGAAGACCCAACACATATTGCCTTTCACTATGCCAAATCAGCATACTTGTGTATCTGGTCTATAGCCACTGCTCTAGCCACTAAACAACATTCCCCTGCCAGAGCCAGGAACAGAATTCAGGAATCCAAATTGCAATATATGGCAACTGCCTACCAAATAGCGGTGTGACCCACTAGCTAAATATATGTCGTGTCCTTCTGGCATGGCTGGTCCACAACAAAAATAATATATTCTTTGCAGCTTGCATAAGAGAGGGCTGTCCTGGGAATCTGAAAATCCAGAAATCATACCCTACCAATGACCTATTTATTATTCCAATTTTCTTTGTTAAAAACTTATTTATTTATTTTAAAACATTAAGATTAAAATATGGTTTTAAAGTTAAAAACCATTAAAACCCAATTAAGGCACACAAAGTGTAACCAACCACAGGTGATCTGTATATCTCTCACCTGTCAAACAATTTGATGGCTGGTGTCACCCTGGAAAATCTGAAAGCTGAGAGGCATGACAACAATAAATATACGGGTGGAGAGAGGGCAAAGAATTATGCACATAAATCCTTGTGCACACAACCCCTCTCATCTGTGTGGGCTAGCCTGATGACTCAGGTGATAAAGATTGATGGTAGATCCCTTGAACTTTTAACAGATGGATCAAGGGGAAACTTGAAGGTTAACACTTTTACTGGAACAGAAGTGTACATAATACAACATACTCATGCCCATAACAGCAGCTAGCTACAGAGTAGAGGATGCAATTTTAGCTCACTTTGCTACAGGGTTAAGAGAGGCATAAAGCTGTTATACTGAAGAAGCCCAACAGCAGAATGCAAATCCTTTCAAGTAGGGTACTAAACAGCCTTGTAAATTTTGTGCGTCATAACCAGTTTGCATGGATTCAAATCCCTAATGTTCATAAAGTTTCCCTTGATCAATTCTTCTTATAAATCCATAAGCAAAAGTCAATGTTGACACTTTTCTGATATTTGCAGTGTTTGCTGTCTCACAAGAACTGGAAAAGAAGCAGGCTTCCGATGTGACAACGTAAATTGCTCTGAGATCAAAATTATTATAAAACTGTGCTATAATTATGATATGAACCAAAATATAAAACAAGATAGTTCACAATAAGTAGAGAATCACAGAAGGTAACAATGTACTAGGCAACTGCCTGCTAGAAACACACAGAGCCAGCAGAAGTACTTTCCCCCACTTTCCCTCTATTTGATTTTCCAGGTCAACCTCTCACCTTGTGAAACCAAGTGAAAATGGATTCTACTAACCCTCAGGGCCAGCCCACAACATTTTGGCACCTGAGGTGGGAAGATCAAATGATGCCCCCGTACCCCTCGCTTGGGCCAAAACTTTGAAAGGTCTCTTGTGGCCTCCTTCCTCCAGCACAGCACTCCTCCATCTCTGTGTATCTAGAGCAGAGAAAATACATATGTACCACCAGCAGACACAATTTTCTACACTCTGGGTCCTAGTGGTGCCCCCCAACAGTCTGGCACCTTAGGTGGCCGCCTCAGTTCACCTCATGGTAAGGCCAGCTCCGCTGACCCTCCTGACTACATTAGATATACTCAGCCAGTCAAAGGCACAGAAAATACGCATTGTGATTGCCTATTTGATCTATCCCAGCAAACATGTCTTGAACTCAAAATGTACTATGAACAGTATCCTTAACAGTTCACAGATGTCCATAGAGTTAACAAAACAAATAAACAAAAACACGTGTAAAATGCTTTTTTAGAAGTTTTAATAAACCACTGCTAACTTTCAAATGCAGGTCACAATTAATCAAAGCTAATTTCTAGCACAAATATTATAGCTGTAATGCTGAACAGGGGAAGCTGGAATTTAATTTATTAGGAAAATTAGCAGCTAAGATTGGGAGAGTGAATGGGGAAAAAAAACTCATTACAGTACCATCTGAACTGGTCTAATATTACAAGTCAGGAGGTGACTTGTTTGGGAAACAAAAAAAAGAACCCCCGGTCAGATTTCTATGTTGTCTTCAGCGTGTCACAGGAAAAAAGGAAATAAACACGAGTACTCATCACTCTAACAAAAAGAAAGGCAGCAGCTTTAAAAATTATTCATTGTGCTTTGAAATAAGAACAAGAGGTTCATCTTGCAAGTGACCATTTTAAAGTTAAAAAACACCCCTCCCCGCACTGGCATTTTTCTGCATTGTCCAAACAAAACAAATCGTCTCCACCACAGCATCCGCTTGACCTTACCGCTAGCTGCACAGATCAATCATCTAAACTCTATGGCTACTAAGAGCTAGGGCTGTGATTCCCAACTCACACAGAGCTCTCATCTGAGCTAGAACACTAAAATAGTAGTGTCATTTGGGGTCACTTAAGCTAAGAGCTGCCGAGATATGAACCCTGAAATAAAAATTAAAAAAAAATAAAAAAGAGCCTTGAATTCTGCACACAAAAATTCCCCAGCTGTTGTTGTTGTTTTAATGGCTGGGCTTTTTTTTTTTTTAAACACAGCTCAAACTATTGATGTGATTAAAACGGTCTCAGTCTGTCAAGTTATACCCAGGGTAGTGCACGGCACCACTAAATCTTTGGGGGACCCAAACTGATAATAGTATTTAAGAAAATATAATTTTTTTATATTGTGTGCATGCACCAATATGGCTAGAGGGTTCCATTCCTGCCACTTTATATCCTTTAAAACTTGACTCTTGTAAGTGCTCTAAAATCTGAATGGTTACCTGGGCTGCTTTGAAATTTGGTGTTCCTCATCATGAAGGTGCAAGGTAGCATTAGCGATCCAAATTTGGGTGTCAACTGGCCAAATGGTTCCCAAGTTGCACTCCTCCTCCCCCCAAAAATTCAGCAGCTGAATAGTGATTATGCAAATCCCTGTGTTAAGATTTAAGTACCCTTCACCACTGAGTGTACAAAAAAAAATAATCAGCAGCATTCTGTGAATATGATGTCTACACTGCAGCTGGGTGGAAGCCTCTAGGCCCAGGAAGACAGACTTGCACTAGTGGGGCTCAAGCTAGCAGCTAAAAATGGCAATGTGGATGTTCTGGCTTAGAGCAGAGCTCAGGCTCTGAAGCCTAGAAAGGTGAATGGCCTTGAGAGGCCAAGCTTCCACTCAAATCAGAATGTCCGGATTGCTATTTTTAGAATGCTAATTCAAGTCCCACTACCCTGAGCGCATACCTTCCCAGCTGCAGTGCAGACATACCTTGTATTGTCAACAAAACCTGAGAATTGCCATTTATTCACAGTAGAGGGAGCTGTACAGTATCCCTTGGTCTGAGTGAGAATTCCATTTGAACATATTCACTAAACTTGAATGAGTCTAAATTCCTTCTGAATACGCCACTTAAGAATATCTACCTGTCATTTGGGTGTTCAGGTACCATGTTGATGAATCTGATATGAAAGCTAGGTTAGACTAATTAGCTAAATAGACACAATTTTGGAGCTTAACCAACAATTTTTAGCTTTTGTGAAAAATGTGACTCAGTTTTCCATTTAAGAACAAATTTCAATTCCCCTCCTTCCCCCGGTTTTTGGTCAACTCTACATAGTTTAATAGAGAACATCTAATCTACCAGTGATGTTAGGATGACAAAGATTAAAGCAACACTGATTAAAAGGGGCACTGACAATGTCATAGTATTCTGCCTACTGTTTCTCTCTGTTTTTAAATACATAGCCAATCGGAAACTTAAAAACATCTGTTTCCTTACCAATACTTCTACCATAGTTACACATCAATTGATTATTGAAAGGTTATTCATATGTACTGAGCTAATAACTTATTTTTGTGAAAGGAAAAAATCTAAAATTTTAAACTCACTTCTATACAAAATGATAGTTTTCTAAGACCCAAGAAAAATTGTTTTGATTTACCAACCCTGACAATATCCATATAAATAAACAACCAGCTATCCCTTACCAATATTGAAGCATTTTCATATTTTTAAAAATATACTGTATTTTATACATTGATGGATTAGCAATGACATTTATCTGGAGCTGGTGCATCAACAAGAAAACTTCCTGCCATCCCAAGTAGTCTCTGACACAACAAAACTTGTGCAAGCACACCCAATCTAAGCAGCGTCAATCACTAAAAAGATGCATGAGATAGTGTGTTAATAATGGAGTACTCTATACCAGTGGTCGCCAACCTTTCAGACCTCACGGACCACTAAACTCACAATTTTGAATCCCGCGGACCACTAACATGAATTTTTTTTAAAAAGGTACAAACATCTATAAAATAATGATCATAAAAGTTCCATTTTATTAATATGAAATGCACTTGTTTAATTATAACAAAATTATTAAAGCTTGTTTAATTATAACAAAATTATTAGTGTGATATTTGTTGCTGCTTGTTTGAAATAAGTTTATGGATTCTTGGCTCCAATGACGTCACTGCAACACGGAGAGCCGTTTGTATTTCAAGCCAACAGCAGTACCTGTTTTTGATTGCCGTAACAGATGAGAATGTCTTTTCACACAGATAGGTTGTTGCAAATGGAATCAAAATTTGATGGCTTTTTCACTCACCACTGGGTACTCACTTTTTACGGAGGGTCAAAAATGATGTCTTGATGAGGACGAGTGGAATTTAGCTTTGAGACTTGTCGTCGGATGATAGATTGATTAGGCTCTCTTTTTCTTTCATGCTCAAATTGCTATCTTCAATTTTCGCCGAAAATGGATCCATTACCCACATATTGCCATGTCTGGGGTCCTCTTCCTTTGGGTAATAACGGCCAAAAGATTCTGTGAGCGACTGTAAGTGCTGTCGAACAATGGTTATTACCTGTCGGTTGACATCCTCCTCTTTCATATACTCATCAAGATTCGGGAACATTTCCAGATCTTCTTTAGTCAACCGCATTTGCCACAGCAATATTTTCTTTTGAAATGCATCCATTTTACCTCGCAGTGTGAACACGTCCATAAGCTGTCCTTGCAAGGACGTGTTTAGCTCGTTTAACAGTGAAAAAATATCTGTCAGGTATGCAAGCTTGGCTAGCCAATCATCGTTGAACAAGAGATCTTGGAATTTCTAATTATTTTGCTGCTGGAAGAATAACTTGACTTCTTGGCGCAGGTCGAACAATCGGGTTAGTATTTTGCCCCTCGACAGCCATCTCACCTCAGCATGAAGAAGATGAGTATATTGAGAGCCCATTTCTTCACAAAGTGCCTCAAATATTCAAGAATTGAGCGCTTTGTGCCGAATTTCATTTACAATTTTAATTACATCAGAGAGTACTTCGTGCAGTTCTGGAGACATTCTTTTTGCCACAAGTTGCTCACGATGTATAATACAATGAGTAAACAAGATGTCTGGGTGTCCAACATCTTTCACTTTTGTAACAACTCCTAAACGATGCCCGGTCATGCTTGCGGCACCATCTGTGCATATCCCAACACATTTCTTCCATTCAATACCGTGTCTCAGGAAATAACCATTAAGGGCATCGAAAATCTCAGAGCCGGTTGTTCTACCCAGCAAGTTGAGCAAACAGAGGAGTTCTTCCTTTAGCTCTCCTTGACACTCAAATCTCACAAAACAAAGGAGAACTGCCTTGTTAGTTGTCTGTTGATTCGTCGAGTTGAATTGAATAAAACGTTGAATTTTTCACCATTTCAATCACTTGATTTTCAATATCTTCAGCCAGGTCTTCAATTCTACGCTTCACAGTGTTAGCGGACATAGGAATTACTTTCAGTTTCTGGACAGCCTGTTTCCCCAAAACCTCTTCACAGGCTTGTAACAAGCAAGGCTTAATTAATTCTTCTCTAATCGTATACGGCTTTCTACTTTTCGCGATTTGAAGTGCTATCAAATAAGAAGCCTTTACTAGGGACTTATCTTCCTAAAAATTACAAATAATATCCAAATTTCTCCAGGGACCACCAAAATTTTCTCACGGACCACTGGTTGGCGACCGCTGCTCTATACTGCTTACTGACAAATGTTTGGTTTGGGAAGAGAGCAACAAAAATCATTTCAGACAGTATGCATGCTCAGCTTTCTTAATCTCTGGAAGCTTCAGTCTTCATTCCTCCAAATACAGCAAACAAAGTTTATTTTTTATTTTGTTTTAAATCTAACCAAAATGTATCTTTAAAGGAAGACTAAGTATGTCTCATGGAATAACATAGAAAAATCTATCATATTCAAAGGGTACAAGACTCATAATGATGGATTTCAGGTTCATAATGCTATAATTCTTCATTTCTTTAACAAACTAAACCTTTTCAAATACACCTGTGGAAGAAACTTGCTTTTCATGTCCTGATTAAAGAAATGGGTACATCTGTTTGATACATTTGTCTTGAAATGTGTACTTTGATTTTGAATTGACTACTTAATAAGATAGGAGTTCCAAACATTTATTTTATTTATGTATATTTAAAATTAATAAAGATGCCTATCAAAGGTCGTAGGTGCTCTAACATAATTAATCATTGTGACCCAGGGACTTCTTTATGCTAACTGGCAGACGGCATAAAGAGTGCATAAGGATTATAGAGATCCGCAGAGTCTGGTATTTACAGTTCACCAATCAGTGTAATGTAAAGTCTCTAATGAAAGTCTGTGTTATATACCTCATAATGATTGTGGTGACCAGTATGTACAGATGATATCTAAGGAGTTATGTATCTGTATAAAAATTATGTTCTTAAAACATGCAAAGTGATACACCCCAGAATCATTCCACCAGAAACATTTCTCTTTCTGGCTAAGTGTAAATTAAGTATTGTAACCAAACTGGTTGCAAATGCTGGGGAAAAAACTTGGGGTAACCTATCTTGTAGGAGACAAAGGAATGCCCTGTTAGTTAAATTTAGTCTCTAGAAAGCACATTATGTTGTTGTTTAATTATGTAAACATTTGTTTCCATCTCTCATACCAGTTTTTATTTGAATCTCTATTCTTCCTTAAATATATTTCCTTTTGTTTTATAACTAAGACCCTGCTTGAATCACAGGATGATTGTCAAATAATTGGAGCTGAATTGCAGACAAGCCATGGAAAACTGCAGATAAGTAATAATGGACCTTTATTAATTGTGGTAATTTGGAAAAGCTAGAGAAGACCTATTTCTTTGAGAAAAATTTGCTGGAATGATATAAATACTCAATTATTATGCCTGCTCTTTTTTTTGTTTATACCCACACTTTTCACTGCAACTATATTACAGCCATAGGCTGTGGTTAGACTACAGGGGGACGCGCTATTGTTTATTGTTTATAGCGCTTTTTTATTGTTTATTGTTTTTTGTTGTTTATTGTTTATTGCGCTTCCCGATTTAGCGATACAGCTGTTGCGCTAGAGGGTGTCCAGATTGAATCCCTCTAGCGGCAGAGAGCGAACAGATTTGTCCCGCTTTTGGCGGCAGAAGCAGTTGCGTGATAGGGCAGGTATCCCAGCATTCATCTGGGTGCAGCCCTCTTTGCAAAGGAGTGGGGTGAGGGGGGACTGGGAAGGGAGGGAACTTCTGGCTGTCAGTTTCATTTCCGAAACTGACAGGCTCTGCACCTCCCTTCCCTAACCATTTACTTGGGGGGGTTTCAGCGGCGGGGACTGGTGCAGGGGCTGGGAGCGCCTCCAGGCTGCCGCCCACAGCGGCGGGGACCCGGCAGCCCTGCCCGCAGCGGCGGGGACCGGGGCAGGGGTTGGGAGCGCCTCCGGGCTGCCGCCCAAAGCAGCAGGGGACCCCGCAGCCCTGCCGCCCGCAGCGGCAGGGGACCCCGCAGCCCTGCCGCCCGCAGCGGCAGGGGACCCTGCAGCCCTGCCGCCCACAGCAGCAGGGGACCCGGCAGCCGTGCCCGCAGTAGCGGGCCGGCTTTCCAAATTTCAAAAGAACTGAGGGGGAGGGTCTGATGTGGGGTCACCAAGGACGGACAGAAGAGTTTTAATGAATTCATGCCACACCTTGTTCTCTCTTTTTAAAATGGCACATTTGGCATTACAGTAGTTTACTTCTGTGAATAAGTTTGCTATTAATTTGCAGCGGTGACACCTCTTCAGAAGGACAGAAGGTGGCCAGAGAGGATGGAATTTGGAATTCTGGGCCAGGATGCCGGAGGCTGGAGGCTCACTATCACGCAAGGGGTGTACACATTGCATCCCTTGCGTTACAACAGCAGCGCTGAGAGCTTTATTCCTCTCGTTTTGAGGTATACCAGTACCGCTTTAAAAGGTCAGTAAAAGCGGAAAAAGTGCCTTGGGAGTGTGTACTGGCAGTGCTATTGTAGCGCTAAAGAGGGGTTTTAGCGCTAAAACAGCCCCAGTCTAACCTCAGCCTCTATGTGTGGAGATGACCGCAGGAGTCCTGGTGCTTTCAGCTCAGATAAATTGGGTCTACTGTACTCATAGAGAAAAAGTGTACAGTAGACTCTCGATTATCCAGGATGATAGGGAAAAAATTAATTCTGGTTAATAAAACCCCGGATAATCACCATCCATAGGAAATATGGGGAGAGGGGGTTGGTTCACCAGGCACCCTGCACCAGGGGGAGGGGGTGTTGGTTCACTGGCTATCCTGTGCCCTGGTGGGGGGTTTTTTGTGTGTGCTTGGGGCAGCAGCAAAGCCAGAGCCAGCCCTACGAGTTGCGCATATATTTTCTTTGACATCCTGGTTAATCCACATTCTGGTTAATCCAATCCTGGATAATCGAGAGTCTACTGTAGTTGCAAATGTCAAAATGTATGCAAAATTGTGGACTGTGCAATGTAATTAAAATCAAAATTGTGGTGAAAGCTTAATATTTTAGGATCCACAGTATCACTTATTAAGTGGGGCTTTATTTATAATTTAACTCAAGTGCTGTACATAATATAGGGACATCACTCTAAGGTAAAACTGGTAAGCTGTTCCTTTGGAAACAGAGGATCTGGGATTTCTGTGGGAATCTAGTGATCAGGAGCTGAAAACCGCAGAGGGATACTTTGAAAGGATTTGGGAACTGGGGTGCATTTATTGTCAGTTTGCAAGGCAAGGATAGGGTTGGCTGTGTTAGGGAAAGGTTACACTACAGAATTGTAGCATGTTTGTTTATAGCGCGTCCCATTTAGCGCAATAGGTATTGCGCTAGAGCCTGTGCACATTAGACCCTTCAGCGCTACAGCATGGACACATTTCCGGCGCTTCTGGCGGCACAGGGAGTGGTGAATTATGGGCAGGTATCCCAGCATTCAGCTGGGTGCAACGTGCTTTGCAAAGGAGGGGGTGAGGGGGAACGGGGAACGTGTACTCAGGGAGACAAGTTCAGGCTGTCAGTGACTTTTCCTTAGAGGAAACTGACAGGCTCTGCATTGAAGTCACACAGTTCGGTCCGTCAGCATTTCCAGTGGTTATTTGCTGTGAGTTTTAAGAGAGAAACTGAAAAGGTACTTCCACATTCTTCCTCCCGTTTCCAAAACAACACTTGACGTCATTTGCCTTAAATGGCTTGTTGATTGCCTTACATGGCTCGGAGGCGTGCCAGAGATCCCTTACAGCGTAATGAGTGATTCATGGGTGGTCACATTTGCACCGTTGCGCTATAGCGCTAGCGCAAAAAGCCTTATCACTCTCTGAGAGGAGGTTTACAAGTTGCGCTTTAAAGGGAGACATTGCGCAAAATGTCCCTTGCCAGTGTGTAAGGTTAGAGAATTAACACGCTCCTGGAGGGTTTTAGCGCTATAAAGCGCCAGTCTAACCATGCTCTTAGGGAGCTTACAGCTAGCTACTCTGAACAGGACTCTCTTGTGCTGGAGGGAAGGTGGTAACAAGGTGAGGCTCAGTCTGCATGGCCCAACAAGTGTAAAAATCATACAATGTGTATAATTAAATTAAACCTCAGTCACCATGAAACAAGTGCCACAGGAACTCCACCAGCCAATCACCTGTAGCACTTCATCATCTAGGAAGCACACGCTCAGCCTTCTCCGAGACCTTATCAAACACGTATCTTCTGCAGAGTGCCTGGAAAGTCACCAAATTTTGGCTATTTCAGACCAAGGGGTGGGTTCAAGAATCTTGGAGTCCACAAAGAGAACATCTGATGCTATAATAAGACTCCAGTTTGGGTGCCCCTGCTGACTCTGGGATGCTGAACAATTATTAAGTTCAGCAACAATTATTCAAGTTGGGGTACAACACCATGCTCTGAGTGTCCCTAGCCTCTGTTTGTCAGAAGCTGGGAGTGGACAATAGCGGATGAATCACTCAATGATTGCCTGTTCTCTTCATTCCTTCTGAAGCACATGACGTTTGCCACTGTTGGAAGACAGGATACTGGGCTAGATGCACCTTTGGTCTGACCCAGTATGACCACCTTTATGTTCACTTTCCTGTGGGAAATTGGTACCAAACAAAGCCTGTTTTAAAATCAGTCTTTTCATCCACTGTACCTCATAATACACTAGATATCTTAGCCAAGCCAGGGAGAAGCGCCCATTAGAGGGACTGTCCTGAAAACATTTTTCTTTCATATCACTACTCTTCTTTCATCTCCTCCCCTTCTGTTCTCTGTCCCTTTTCCTGCAATCAGGATGTGGATAAGAATGCATAGTCCAATTCCTGCCAATCATGACTATTCATTACATCACAGTAGAGTATCACTCTAGAACAAATTTGAGGACATTAAGGAAGTTGTACAGTCCTGCTACTATCCTCTAATTTTTTTTTTAAACTGGATGGTATGGGTTGGACAATGCCAGCCAGTTATGCTCTTCACTCACACCTGAAGCTTACTGTGTTCCTGAACTGTTACTGCGGTTCTTTGACCAAGTGGGGTAGCAGCACCTCATTCCCATTATGAAAAAGGTAAGTTGAAATATTTACCTTTCCTCATTCCTGTCATGCTTCCAATCACATGAACCGATTATTTAAAAAAACAGTAACATTCTTTAAAAAACTACTTAGAACAAAAGTTAGACTTCCATGGGGTGCTCCATGTGGTCCTCAAAAAATGAGGGTCTCCAAATTTCTTCACTGATAACTCTAAATAGCTGTTTTGATCCTCCTCCTATAACACACTGGATGGAGAATGAGAAGACATGTCTCAACTGCCTACACTTCGAGCTGACACCCATAGACAAAAGTAAGATTAACTACGATTTACTTTCTCCCCTGACAGGCTTTGCTCTAAAGATCTGGAAAAGAAAGCCAATGTTGATGAAGGGCTGTATGAATATGAGGTGGCACAAAATCTCATTACAATTCAAATAGTAGCAGTTCATATAGCCCAACTTTTCCAGGATAATACATTTCAGGATAACTGAAGGTACTAATCATAAACCCACCTTAGCCCTGGTATTTTCAAATGACGTGCTTTGCAAAACTTCCCTGTCAAAATGAATTTCATAGAAAACCAGCTGATAATCAAAAATCAAATATTGGGAAGCTTCCACAGTAGAAACGCTTCTATTGAGACTATTTAAATGTATGACCTCCCTTTTCTTCAGTTCAAAACATATTCATTTTCCCAACTGGCATTTAGCAAGTGGGGCAGCAAGAGAGAGAATCTGAGTAACAAACCATGGTGTTCCACATCTACCTCTATCAGAGACACACAGATCAAACTGCTGATGGGACTACCTCATCCCCATATAAAATTAAATGCCATTGATCCCACACCCATTCAGGTTGCTCTCAGGAATGTGGCCGGCCAGCAAAGCCCCCACAGTGGGATTGTTCCAAACCTCAATGTTTTTAGAACTGTTAAGCACATTTAAAAAAAAAAAAAAAATCACAGACCTAGATACAGTATGCTGCTAAATTCTTTAATGTACTTGACAAGGGTCTTCTCATAAAATCCTGCTGTTGGTGCTATATAGGACAGTTTTGTTCTCAGTTAACTGTGGCAGATAAACTGCTTATTGCCAAAAAATGAAAATGTATCATATCTATAACCTACTGTCTTGAAATAAACCCTGAGGCCCCTAGTGTATTTAAACTTTAATTACATGAACAATAACATAAATACAAGAAATCAAACAACACTCCCATGAGGAAAATATGGCCTTAATACAAATATGGCCTTAATACAGGGGTGAAGGGGAAGCAAACCACAAATGAAAAAAGAACAAACAAGGCCATCAAGATTTTAGCCATGGGAAATACCAGGCCATTATATAAATCAACATTGCATCTCAAATGGAATGATATATGCAACTTTGGCCACTTTAGCCCACATTTTTTAAAAAGCATGGGCGCTAAAGCTGGAGATTTGAGAGCACGTGTATCAATGAATGCACATAACCCCAACTTGTGCACTTCTAGTAGCTGTTGAAAGTGCACATCAGACCCACACAAAAGTATATGCCCACTTTAGAAAATATTCTAAATATTCATTCTCTAAACAGACATCTGAGAGCTGGTTCATAAATGGGTAACAAAATATATTAGAGGCAGCATGGGGCTTTAATCTGATGAAAGTCTGAATTGATTCAGGACCCAATTCTTTGACACCCTTTTTACACTGGAGTAAATCCACAGCTTTCAGAGGAGTTACTCAAGGTTTGCATTGGTGTACTGCATGGAAAACAGAACGAGGCCTGCACTTTTTAATATGGCAAGGGAAAACAAGAGGAGAGAAGAGAAAATAGAGGTGTGTAGAAAATATAATTGTACAGAGAAGGCTAATTAGATGTTCCCATCTCTCTCAATCTATAAAAGAAAAACAGAAGGGTACTTGACTAAATTAGGAGACAACACATTTAAAACAGATACAAGGAAATTATTTTTATATGATATATAATTAATATAGCCATGGGATGTAATTACAATGAACATCTTCGTAAGATACCAAAAAAAGTAAACTTTTCTATAAATAAGAATAACATCTGTAGTTATATTACCTGGGATCACAGTTTTCATGCTTCAGAGTGTATAAATCAGCAGGTGGGGTCAGGAAGTAATTCTCTCACAATTATATAGAACTGCACAATTAGGAGCAATACATAGATGCTAACTGTCCCTGATTTGGAGAGATGATCCCTATTTTTAGCAAAATTTTAAAATTCCCCATTGTGCCTTAGAAACAAATGCACCATCTGCTCCAATACATTTCAATGGAAAGTACAGATGTATCCTTATATTTCCCTCCAAACATCCCTATCGATGGCCTTCAGAAGGGATATTCCAACCCATCTTGAAATATCAGATTTCTCTCCTCTTATTTATAAAAGAATCACCCATCCAATCACGGAGCAGACATAATGACATGTGATCTGAGTGATCATTCACACACCAGGAATAAGGATTAGCAAATAATCAAAGACACAACCGAACCAAATAGCTTGCAAACACATCAGAGTATGATTAGCAACATAATTCAGATGTTAGCATCAATGTGCTTATGGGACTTTGACCACTGACAGAGCTAGGATATTGAACTGGAGGAACAATTCCTATATCCCAACGTCTGTTCCCCATCAAAATCATACAAGATAAATATAATCTAGAACAAATATTTTGAACTCTCTAAGACACATAATTTTTAATTAGCATTTGTTCTCAATTGAAATGTTTTGTGATATTGAGTTTGTATTGGCTCCCTCTGGTGGGGAAATTACCTGAAATCTAGGGGAGTATTAAACAAAATTTTTAGTATGTGTGGAATTGCACATATTGCTCCCTGAACATCAAGGAGTGCATCCCTCTTTCATTTTTATTTAGAAATGTATGAATACGTCTTTGGGGATCAGAATTAAAAATGGTAAATTCTAGCTTTACTGCAGTTATGCTAACGTTGCTAATCCAAAGAGTTTGCAAATCACATGAGACAGAGGGGAAAATCATGAGATTTTATATATTTGTATATATAGGTAAAAAAGACAGGAGGAGATTCTGTCCAGATTAGCTACATCGTCTCTGAGCCCTGGTCTATACTACCTTCTTATGTTATATTGACTGAACTCCTGGTGTAGAGAGCACTATGTCGGTGGGAGGGCTTCTCCCATCAACATGGCATAGGTAACATCTTTATTCAGTGGCACAGTTGCAGCGGTTCACCTACGCCTCTGAAGTTCTGTGAGCGTAGACAACACACAGAGGTCCTTTTTTTGAGAAAAGGAACCAATCATAATAAATTATATTTTTAGTTTTATTTTTCCCTTCTCTGGGAGATGCCTTTCACTGAATTCCTACTACATACCAAACACCTTCTTCCCTCCATCCCATAGCTGGCTGCACACTGGAACAGAAACTGTCTCTTCTAGACTTTCAAATCCATCATTCTCTTCCTCTCTCCTCTGTCTGTTACAAAAGAAACTGATTCCCAGTTTGGACTTTTTACTTTTTCATGTTGCTGTCTTAACAAGATCTTCAGTACATAATGGCCATATTCATCCCATGGTCCACTGCATTAATACAAAACATGCCACACTAAAGAATGCCTGATTAGACCTTTATTGAGGATATCATTATATATGCAATCTTTCATTTCCACAGTCTTGGATTTTGATTTGTATTAAAGATCAAAAATGAAAATGAGCATTGTGTAGTCTTTGCAGCCCGTACTGCAAATTTTGTCTATATCTTTAAAAAAAATTATTTGCTGCTGCATGATTCAGAACAGGAATAGTGTATTTTACATTAAGAATTGCAGTGCATTAGCAGAGCCTCACAATACTCTAGTTCCTGTCACTTCTTTTACCTCCCTTCATAAGCATTAATACATACAATACCTTAGGCAAATATTTAAAAATATTAATGAACATATTAGAATAAAAAGTGCAAATGTGCTTTGTGTCCATGACTGTTTCATAATTAGTCTGATGTGAACATTTAAACATTATTTTTAGAACAAGAATGTACTTGGAAAATGAGTCTCTATTATTTTTCTGAATGAGTAATCATGGAAGCTTCACAATGGAGCTGGTTGCATGGCCATCTTGAAATATCAGATTTCTCTCCTCTTATTTATAAAAGAATCACTCATCAAATCAGGGAGCAGACATAATGCCATGTGACTTGGGTGATCATTCACACACCAGAAATAAGGATGAGCAAATAATCAAAGACATCACTGAACCAAATAGTTTGCAAACACATCAGAGTATGGTTAAATAAAGTATCCCTTAAATAATTCTGAATAATGAACAAATTTATTTAAAAAATCAAATGGTTAATTTATGAACATAAAAAAGGTATTTTTTTTTCTAATAATAGTTCTCCCCATCATTATTATTCTGACTAAGATATTTGGGAAGAGCGATGTGAATGTTTCACTCAAACAGCAATACTATTCGAAATCCGCCTTGATTACAGTTTGACATGAGTTTGTGAAAAAGAGGTGGTTCATTAAATCTTTCTTATCCTGTCCAAAATGCCCATTCAAGCTGAACTGAAGCTTTTTGCAAACATGCTTACCCTCTCTTGATATCACAAACGATGGAGACCGCTAGCTGTGTATTTTAAATTTAAAATGCCATGGAACCTTTGGCACTTCTTTTATCTGACTGCTTCCAGGCGGAAGGAGGACAAACAGTAGTGCAAGTACGGTGGTACTCTCCAGTATGCAGTACCAGCAAAAGGGGGGATACCGGAAAGACTTGGGGCTAACCCCCCCTCTCCAGAGGTGGGTTGGAGCTGCACTCTGCTCATTAATGGAGCAGAACATGATAGGAGGGCATTCGTTCTTTACATGGATTTAACAGCACAATCCATATGCTAACAAACACAGGTTTTGTTTAAGTTTGTTAGCATATGGATTGTGCTGTTAAATTGGTCAGGAGCCCTCAAGAGGGGGACGGAAAGTGTTTAAATTGTATTTTTAATTCTGTTTCTCCCCACTGGTCTGAATTATCCATGATATCCATACTGCATCACATCAAGTCCATATCATTAGAGGAATCCTCTTGCACTGAGCCGAGGATGTTTGGATGCTGATGTCAGCCCAGTTCTGCAGCCTGACAGGAATCAGGTGCTGTTTGCAGTGTACCTAGAATTCTTCTTTGAAGTCGAACTAGTCTAACATGTATTTTACTAACTGGAACTGGAGCAGCAAAACAAAGAAAACAAATGACTCATTTTCCAGCTTTGTGGGTGAGAGAACTATAAGTGAAGATTATAAAGCCGGACATTGACGACCTTAAACCAGCCGCTTCAGGAATCTGCCAAGAACTTGGCTGAAAATATGTTTCTCTTAGCAACAGAGCTAAGACTTATCACGCATCTGCCCACCTTTATTCGAATGAAGCTCCTTATTCCACAACTCAGGCATTGTCAGTTTCATCTAGAAGACTTTACAAACTTGGAACCTAATCCTGTAAACCCTTAATCATTTGATCAATCCCATTGAAGACAATCAGTCTATCTGCAGATCTATAGACCACTTTTGTGGTAAGACTTTCAGGAGTCTATTCTGTTCCTAAAAAGGAAGTTGAATCTCCCATTGAAATGCAATGTTTGGGCACAATATTATGCAGTTTAGGTTACAGTTCTACTTAAAATTTATCTTTTAATAAATCATACATATGCCGAAATGGCTCCTCACTCGACTCCCATATTCCATATAAACATACTGAAATACTATATATTTTGGGGGAAAGTGAGTAGTTAAGCATGTTGCTGTTTGTATATTAAAACACCCATTTCATCACTATACTGGAAAATATACCTGAACTTAATTTTCTATGGAATTTGAAGAAAATTTAACAGCCCCAATTGTTTTCTGTGTTAATCAGTGTGAACCTGAAAAAATTAAGAGAAAAGAATTAGTCCGCACTTGGTGAAAAAAAATCGTTTCCAGCTGGTGTTCAGAAGGGTGCTACATGACTCTGAAGGTTGCAGGGTCAGACAAGATCCTTGACCCCAGGATTACAGACATTGAAATGAGGATCCAAAATTTGAACACATTTGTACACTCCCAGGAGATAGGAAAAAAGGCATCTTTTCGTCCACAATCTCTCCAACATGTATCAGAGCCATTTTAAAATTTATTTTTAAGTCAAAAAGGGCGAGAAAGAAAAGCCCCATACCATTTCCCATTCACCTCATTGCAGCCTTTAATAAGAAAGTTACTTTCTCCCTGTTTTCTCTTTTCTTCGCCATTTTTTCTCAGGAGAATGACTGGGCTGTTATCAAATAATGTTAACATCCAGTGCATTGTATAATTTATAGCGATGTGCTAACCAGCTTGCATGGAAAAGATGTTCTTTCTCTCTTCCTGAAAAACCTGTGCTTGCAGAGTAGCAAACAATTAATAAATATGTGGCACACAGAAAGTGCAGGTGTCCAAATTTTGTGAGAGGGCTGGTGGAGAGGAAGATTGTGCAGAGATCACCTTGTAGAATTATAATACTTTGTTTTATTCTTGAATTTCATGATAAGTTTGACAGAGTTCATTGTAGTACACAACACTTATTACAAAGTTCATCACAAGAATAAAATGAGACTTCTAATTCCAACAAATAATTCAGTGATCTCATTGTGTTCAGTAGGACACTAAATTTTCCATGTTCTGTCTTGGAATGGCTAGGTCAAGAGTCTCCACTCCCTAGGTGAATACACAGGGGGTAGTCAGTTTTAAAAAGCAGTGATGTTACAAATGAGGGGAAAATACATTATATGTCTGGGCATGCATATGTAAATGCTACCACAGTCCACAGAAGCAGCATGAATGCCAGTGGTTGCTATCACTGCCCTAGGGCATTCTGCTATACACCATGGCCAATAGGAATGCCACAGTATTGAGGATAGAATCCACTTCTTCCTGCTGCTAGAGCACAAGATCTTGAAATTAAGCTAAAAGAAAAGCTTCATTAGGTTATAAGGTATGTGTGCACTGCAACTGATGCCAGATGGGGTGTGACTGCAGCATATGTAGACACACTTGATCTAGCTTTGATCTAGCTAGTTTGAGAACGAATAGCAATGAAGCCACAGCAGCATGGGCTATACAAGCTTGTTCCAGACCCTGGATACGTGCTTAGTGACTCATCGGTCCTGCTGCAGCTCCTCTGCTGTTAATTAAGGCCAGCTTGGGTTTGTACCCTTAAGTTTAGATGGTCTCTGATGCAGGGTTGAGTAGATCTGATTTCACGCAGGCAATGATACCCATTTAACACACTAGCCAGTTCGTTATACTACTTTGCTTTTCAGGTTTCCAGTCACTGTTGTCAGTGGTGCAAGCAGAAAACATTTCTTGCCAGTACTGCACTGATGGGAGAGACACAAGGGAGGGACCGTGACCTCTCCACGTGACTCTTCCCCTCCCTGACCCCCAGTCTGGAGCCCCCAGGCTTTCCCCGTTCCCTTGGACACCCCCCTTGCCTGTCTAAACTTTTTCCTGTTTAAGAGATGCAGTTGTAAAATGATGCTTTGGGCCATGTACTTCCTAGTGTCATTGAGGATCCAGCAGCACGCAAATTGAAAACTTTTTAAACGAAAGAAGGATAGGAAGGAGAATCACCTCCATTTTCTCTTCACACACTTCCTGATGCCTAAACTAAGCTTTTGCTAGCTTACCTTTATCGAAGTATTGCTCTCCACCAGGCACTAGGAAAGCAAAGATGCTGTACTATCTGGGATTGATGGAAAAGAGGCATAGAACTGTGTGCGCCGTGGACATCTTGATAGCACTACAGCTCAGATTTATTTTATTATTTTCCTCAGCATGACATAAAGGAGGGGCAATCAAAATCAGCCTGGCAGAACAGGTATGAGAACTGTCTCTGGACAGATAAGCAATCGATCAAAATCACATTCTCTGATCTCTTGGGGCCAAAACATGTTTCCATTGAGATCAAAAGGAGTTTTGCTATTGAGCTCAATGAGAACAGGCTTTGACATTTCGAGGGGAAAGAACAAAACCACTCAAGTAAGGGCTATGTTGCTTGAGGGAAAAGTTACCATTAATACTAAAAAAGGTTTTCAAATGTAACCCTGTATAAGATATGAGAATTTTAATTCAATTATTAAGCTCATTCAGGAGAGAACCAATCTGAAAATGGGTGCTACATTTCTTCAAGGAACCATTCTTAAATTAATTTTAGCCATAAATTAACCAACCAATTTACTCAAATTCTCAGAAAACTCATTCTGGACTCAAAGAGTAAGAAGTGTGGTAATTTTGAGTAGGATATGCTGTATTTTTCATACATAACTAAGGCTTGGGCTACATTACAGAGTTAGACTGATGCAAGGCAGCTTATGTTAACCTAACTACATAAGTATCAGCACTAAAATTTCACTCCTGTTGACAGAACTGCTCCACTATGCCAACTTAACTCCACCTCCATGAGAGGCGTCGAATCAATGTTAATGTAGTTAGGTCGACGCAGTGTTAGTGTAGACACTGAATTGCTTACATCAATTGTTACTGGCTTTTTAGAAGCCATCCCACAATGCCCCACACTGACAATACAATCGGCAAAAGTGTGCCTGGTGAGGACAGGCACCGCCGACACAAGGAGCGAAGTGTAGACATGCACAAGCGATGCGGTGGCGGTATGTCGATGTAAGGCAGAATTACTTAGGGCATGTCTACACAACAAAATTAAGTGGTTAATCAATTATTTAAATGTTCAACCCAACCTTGACTGTGCAACTGCAAGTGGCACTTCCATAATGCAAATATATACTTTTAACATGGGTATTCCCACCTTATAGGCACACATTTTATATTCATTCATATTACCTCCTCAGCTAAGCAACCCTAATCACTATTCTTCTCCAACAAGCAAACCCTTTCACATATTGGCATCCCTTTTAATAATCTATTACTCATATCAATATATTACTTATCAATCGCACTTAAGCATACACAGTGCATAAGCTTTGCCAGTGAAATACATAAATTCAGGAGTCTCAGACATTTGCTAAAGGTTCACTGGCTGGCATTTTTGCGCCTTACTGAGCTTACTGTATAAGCATCACAAGCTTGCATCAGTGTCAGCTATACTGAGCCATCCTTAATATATCTTTGGGCTGAGACCATGCATAGAACATTTCAGTACAAAAGGAATTTTTCTGAGAAACTTAGAATCAACTGAGAAAAAGGTGATGGTTAGAACAGAAAATACATTTCGATTTTAGCTTTAACAATTACTGCCCTAAATTACTGACATATTGAGCGTGTGAATGCAACAAAGCAGTTGGTAAAAAGGTGTCCTCAAGATGGGTTTGGCCTGGATGAACTGAATTATGTAGGACATAAGTAAAGCTGGTTGCTTTTCTTTCTTTCTTTTTTTTATTTCCAAAGACCATTTCATTTTGCTAGTTTTCAGGTATGATTTTTTTTTCATTTTTCAAAATTTCATGTGGATTTTTTATTGAATTTTTCTATTTTAAAAAATCTGAATGTTCAAAAAAAGTAATTTTTTATTTCAATATCAAAACTTTTCATCTAATAAACCAAAACAGAAGGTTTGAAGTAAAAGATTTTCATGTTTTTAAAAAAACCAACCATTTTTTGTTTTAAAAAAATTACTAAAATTCTAATTGTAAGTGAGTTATGCAGGTCATTCAAAGGCAGTTTTGATAAAAAAAATATTTATACCACACCAAGCTAGCCTGTGTGTGTCACATATTTTACATAAACAACTATATTTAGAAATGCTCTTTGAAATATTTATCAATACTGGATTGTTTTTTTAAATCTTCTCACCAGTAAAACAAGATTCTCTTTGGCACACAAAAGAAAACTGAACAGCTTTGGAGGAAAATATTATAAATAATAAACTTTAGAAATCTCTACAAATTACCTAAGATAGCTTTTCTGTATGTCATCATGACATGGTTTTAAGGACCATATTTTGCAGTCTAGGAGGACTAGAAACGGGAAAGGGCTGGAAACGGGAAATTCCTTAACAGGCTGCACTGTACAACTAGCCAAATGGAGGAACCTGGGAAATTCCCTGCTTGTTAGAGTCATGCCAAGCATTATGAATAGTTCCTACCTCATGATTGGAGAAGAGCCGCACTCCTTCCATCTGGTGAAAGACTGGGTAGTGGCTGCTATCAATGGTATCACGGCGGTAAACATCTCCCACGACCAGAAAGGCATCCAGCCCTGAGTGCATCAAGTCCCACTGATGAGCTGACGTGTGTGCTCTTAGCATGTGAGTGTGGTTCACGTAGTAGTTTTCCCCTTTCATCCTGCTGGGGTGGTCTTGGGGGATAAGCAACCTGTCAAAGTTCTGCTCCACTGTAACCACCGGGGACAGATAATCATAAACAGAAAAGAGTGGGGTCCCAAAACGTCCTATGTACTGCTTGTAAAAATGATCCTTTATCCGCTCTTTGATCAGCCACAAAGGGTGGTACCTTTGGTTGTGCAAGTTCTTTCCCACCTTGGAGAGAATTTTCTCTGTAACATTGCTGTAGTCATCTCGAGAGTATGCTTTACCAAGCAGTTCCACTGTATTTGATGTGGGTGTTTTAGAAGCAAAACTTGAAGTTATAGTCCGGGACCAGGCATGTCCAAAACTGTTGAATCCTCCTATATGGACTCCCTGTGCCAAAACAGTTTTGGAATAATGAAGTAATCTCATGAAATTCCAAGATGCTGCCATCACTCTAGAAAAAAGGCAAAAAAAATTATAGTCAAGACTAGCAAAAATACCCGGCGTTGCTGGGGTATTTGTAATTGGAAACTGGGATGTAAAAAGACTACCATGTTTTTTATTAATATAAATTTTGTTCAGACGTCTCAGCGTTGCTCGGGTCCGTTGGAGGGGGGAGGGAGGAGAGAGCTGAGTGAGTGCGGGGTCCGTTGGAGGGGGTATTATTACATCATAACTATGTCACAGAGAACAGCAGGTTTTAACCTGCTGCCCAGCTGATGTTAATGGGCTTTAAAGAATTTCACCCCTAGGGGGTGTAAGAAGTGAGATTTGAAAAATTTTCGATTCTTACCCTGATTATGACCCTAAAGCCTATAACTGTACCAAATTTCAAGTCTCTAGCTCAAACGGTGTGGAAGGAGTAAGGGAATATACATACACGCACGCATACACACACACACACACGCATACACCATTTGACTTTTATATATATAGATTTCCTGTAGGAATTGCAAACAGTCGAATAATAGTGAAGAGCCAAACATCAATTCATTAAATAAGACAGAAGTCCAGTTTTTAGTCCACTACCTTACAGAAAAATCTTACGATACAATTCCAGCTAGGCTGTCTTCTTGAACCACCAACCTGCCCTTCTATTAATGATTTTGGGCCTGATTCTGTCCCCACTAAAGATGATGGGTGTCTTTAGAGTACCTTAAATAAAAGCAGTATAGGCCTTTTATTTATTATTCTTTATATTCAATTTAAAACCCCACAATAACTCAACAGATTATACAGGAGAAATTGTGGTAAATTTTAACATGTTTATCAGATATTCATTTATACTAACATTCCATGTGCTGACATATTGTTGTACATTCTCAAAATATAAACTACATGATTAAATAGCAGCAGCACAACAAAAGAGAAACAAATGTAATATTTTGCATTGTTTACAACAAAATTTTGTCCCCCATAAGGAATCTAGAGATGAAACCTAGTTCATTTCACAGCATAGCATACAAACATAACATATGCATTACAAACAACACATTTGGAGATATTTTTCTAACAGAAAACAAAAAGTCAGTCTGACCTTTCAAACAATTATGCAACTGTTGAAAGACAGACAGCCAATCGCAATATATATATAAACCAACATATTACATTCACAATGGAACATTGTATGAGGTCCTTTATACAGATTCCACATTGGCCTGTTCTCACATTCTGCACCCCATGTTGAGGTTTCTAGCACTGCTGTTGAGGTAGAACCCTTGGGTCCTTGCACACCAGGGGCCTGATCGAAAACCCACTAAAGTCAATAGACAGAGTCCTGTTGACTTCAGTGGACTTTGGATCAAGACCTAGGAGCACAAACACCAAGACATACCTGGCCCATCTTTTTAAAAAAATCAAGGGGAAGATGCTCATTGCACCTTCTTCCTCTTCCCACTTCCCCTGCATATCCATACCACAAAAGGCACAATCTAGACTTGCATATAAAGGAGTCACCCTCCATCCATCACTGAAAAACAGTCATCCCCATATTGAAACATGTTAGGCTTTAAACAGCAGACGTACACTACAGACAGAAATATAATATAATACCACAACTGGGATTTTGGGGTATGTCCAGTGCATAATTTGGTGGGCTGAGTGGATCACGGTATTGTGGATCAGTGGATTGTTACACGGTAGAGAGACATGTTTTCATGTCACAACCCAGGTTCCCACATTTTAGTGCAGCAGGATTTGAGACAGCATAGTACAGATGCAGTTGTATTAACCATGTCACCTAAGGTGACCTCCATCCTTTATCTTAAGGGACCGACCCTTATTTCACTGCTTTGTCCCCTTAAAGCCTAAGGTGATCACTTATTTTAAGGGACATCCCTTGACCATTTTAAACATTAAATTATGATTATTGCATTGTATGCTAAAGGGCAGTAGAAATGTACACTAGAGGAAAAATACATGATATGCAAAGGGGAATTGTTTCCCTAAAATGTCCCTAAAGCCTTGTTCCTTATTTTTCATGTGGTTTTTCCTTATTTCCAG
This sequence comes from Sternotherus odoratus, assembly GCA_032164245.1. Taxonomy (NCBI): domain Eukaryota; kingdom Metazoa; phylum Chordata; order Testudines; family Kinosternidae; genus Sternotherus; species Sternotherus odoratus. The sequence continues at coordinate 100,522,923 of JAVMKO010000002.1, forward strand.
CCAACAAATATGGTCAACCTATGCATGCCCCTATCCTCAGAACCCCATGTTAGAAAAGCTTGATATTATTATTTAAAAAAAAATAAAAAATAAAAACTCACTCCTCACTATGTTGGGTGTCCAACTAAGCAGGACACTCAAAAAAGCAGGTGGCAGAAAGAACAGACTGGGAAATTGGCAATCCAAAATTAAATAAGAGTGTGTGGAAACTGTGTGCGCGCTGGTATGGTCTCTGCCTTCCACACCACTGATACCCAGGAGAACAGACAACACTCCTGTTTAGAAATATAGCACCTTCAAGTGACTCAAATGTGCTAGGTCTTAGGACCACCTGCTATCTACCCATTAAATATCTAAAACCAGTGAGCGTCTTCAGCCGGACCTGTGAGACTAGAACACAAGTCTGCAAAACCTGGGACAGCTGACACTCCCACATCCCCACTGGGAGGCCATGCAGAGCCACATGCAAGGAACACGATGGAAATTTGGATCCCCAGGAAGTACCATCCAAAGGGTCCAGAGTGACAGAACCCTGCAGCCCTCTGATTGGCCCGTGCACACTATTTAACCCTGGAGGGTGTCCCAAAAGTAAGCAAGGCGATCAAACAGACTTCTGGCCTACTGCAGCTCCAGACCATGCCTTGCTTTCTGATCGTCAGTCTCCGGCCCCAGCCTGACTCTGACACTGACTCTTGCCTCCTGATTTCAGGCTGGTATTACCTCTGATCTCCAGCCTCCAATCCCAGTGTAACAGAGTTGCACTCACCTCTTACGAGCGCCGCCTGGCTGAGTTTGCATACCCGCACACTCTCACTACCTGTTTGTGGTGGGCCTTTGCCGTCTCAGCCCTCCAGCCAAGTCAAACACAGTGTGTCGGTGAGACTGTGCAAAACCCTTTCGGGGTAGAAGTCCAACAGGGGCCTCTCTCAGTGCCCTCTGTAATGTTTCCTCAGTTTGTTCCTGCTCTGGAATAGAGCTGTGCCCCATGGCTCCTTCCCTGGAGGCAATGTTTTCTCCCTCTTAGGACCCTTCCAGCTACAACTCTCCAGCTGGGCCTCTGAAGTTCAGTTCTCCCCTCCGGGCGTCCCTCAATGTCCAGAGCACTACCCCACTGTGGCTAATGGGGTGTGGGGGGGGACCAAGGCCTGCCCACTATTTCAGGTCCCAGCCCAGAGACCCTGTATAGTAGCTTTCCTGTGTCCCTTTATCTAAGTCATGCTGCTGCTCCAATTCCCCACGGCCCTGTGCCGTCTTCACGCTTACCTCAGGGTCTTGTCCTGATGGAGTCCCCACAACCAGCTCAGGACTCCTTCTTGCTTTCCCTGACTTCTGGCATCACTACCTCATCAGAGGTCCTGCAGCTCTCCCAGCCAGTCACACTCCATCCACGCTCTTCCAACTCTAGCAAGGAACTGAACTCACTTTGGCCCTGCAGTTCTTCTTATACTGACCTGCTGGGCCCTGACTGGCTGCTTCCCACACAGCAACTCCAGGCAGCTTGGAGGATCTCTCTACTCTGTTCTGAGGTGGGGTGTGGCAGGACCACAAGGCCTCCAGCAGGGGGCCTCAGGGCCTAGTCTACCCTGTCACATTCATTCAGTTTGATTGTGACTCTTCATTTATCAATCTCAGCTCTAACGATTATTCTTATCCCTGCTCGCTAACTAGCGCCTTGTAGCCGTCCTTGGCTTGTGGACACTAGCCCAGCTGTGACCACTTGGTCAGACCACCAATGCCCCAGTCCCTTACAGCTCTCTTTGACCTCACACCCTGGATGACCTGTCTTACAGCTTGTGGCTAAAGGAATACAGATGAGCTAATAAGTATATAAGCTCTGAGTACAAAGCTTTTAAACCAAAAATCTGTAAAGCTCTTTTATCCTGCCTCCTCTCCAAGAATATTTAATTAATGAAAAATTCTGAAGTGCCATGGAAAATATTAGAAAAGTTGGATTGCCACCATCTTGTGATCTGACAGCTTTTGTGTACAATATGTGTGGGGAGGGGAGTTCCACGAACACAGCATATGTTAAAACAAAAATTATAACATATGCTAGGTTGCTAAAATTGGACATTTACCAGTCTGCTTAGCAATTTAGTAAAGCCCTGCATTTTAGTTTTGAAAACTGTGCAGGCATACAGCAGCAACTACCACTGTTTTAGCCATGACCATGTTTGTATTTTTTTCTCCACTGGTTACAATAGGACACCCAAGAAAGTGGTTTCTTGTGACATAATATTAGTGGTTTGAATGCTCTTTCAAACTAAACCCTGTGTTTAGAACACAGACATCTTGTTAAACCCTAAAACAGGCCTCCAAAACATCACATTTGTTATACAACAAATACTTTAGAAATAGGCTGTATGTCATGCATACACTTAGGCTCCAAGCTGATCAGGTGGTGAGCATCCTCAGATCCTGCTAAGGACATCTAACATTTCCTATGGCCCCTCAAAATTTTATATTAAAATCTTGGGAAGAAGGCAGGCTAAAATGATTTTAAAAAAATACTTTTAAATTTTTCATATGCTCAGAGTTCATCTACTTAACAGCCTATGTATAGTCTTGCAGCCATATATTGTAAGGAACATTCACAATCCCCCTTTTGTAGTCTCTGTAACTAAAACAAGATGCGGTACGCTGGTTGTTGTCTGTTTTCTAATAGTGCCACATTAATCATGATGATACTACTGGAAACATTTGGAGGCTTGCAATATTGAAAAAGGAAAATTATAAAATGTTTTCTTCGATAAAGTTATTAACCATCATATTTCTCCTTGCTGTTATGTGTAAGAACTGTTTAAAGATTGGAATAGAAGTTAATGATCAAACCATCTCTTGTAACTAATCCAGTTATCCTACCCAATTCCTTAGCAAAGTTTAGTATTTTTATGTCTGTTTTACACACATCAACATTGAGAGGCACAGAGAAAGCGGCCCATGTATCTCAATCACGCTTTCCTCCACCACCATCCTCCTCAACTGATGTGAGGTCAAACCCTATGGTGCAGCATCTCCTGGGAAAACAGAAAATTGTTCTGCAAGAGCACTGCAGAGGAACCAAGAGTTGTTTATTAAAACGTTAAAGTAAGAAGTGCAAACTCCATATAATTTCAGGCAGGATAATATAACTGATGAGAATTCTAGTGTCCTCTTCATATCATATTAGATTATATTGCAGGTTTCATTATTTCATTCCTGATGCTATCCACCAAGCATACCTAAGACAGCTACAGTCCACTGGTTATTCACATCATTTAGGTGTTTTGTCTTATCCATAAATTAAAGCTTCTCACATGTTTCAGGTGAATTAAAATTCATGTCCACTGTGGTCACAAAGTCCACAAGTTCTAGAATTCTGTTATAACTCTAGCTGCATTAAATCTACAATTCAAATATTGACACTGTTTGGTTCTAAATGAAATTCATGAGCTAAGTAAAATACGCTTTAGCAGCTGGGAAAGTGGAGTGCTTGTACACTGGAATTTGTGATCATCAAATTACACAGTCACATCTAATTTGTTGTACCATTTAGAGAGTGTCAAGTTTAAAAGAGAGGGCTAAGGGGGCACTGGCAGAAACAATCACCTTTCAACTGGCATCAGACGTCAACCAGCAGATGGCCACAAATTCAAATAGTGCATACTCCAGGATCCAATAGAATAGAATAAAAGCACCAAGCCCTATAGTCTGTGAAATTTAAAAATTTAGGCCCCAGTAGAAATTCCCTAAAATCTTCAGGTCTCCTCCTGATGCAATATTTGAAATAGATGGAGAGAATGCACAGATTCAGAACTGTAGAGCATTAATGCTGAAAGGAAAATCTCTTACCCTACATGCACAGTAAGCAATTTTATTTAGCTTAAAATGGAAATAATTCCTGGAATTTTTCCCTAAACCAGGGGTTCCCAAACTTGTTTCGTGGCTTGGCCAGGGTAATCCCCTGGCTAGCCACAAGATGTTTTGTTTACCCAAGCGGCTGTAGGTTCGGCCACTCGCAACACTCATTGGCGGCAGTTCGCCATTCCTAGCCAATGGGAGCTGTAGGAAGCTCAATTGTCAAAAGTATGTAAAAGTTCATATATCGTATCATAAAACTTGTAACAACAAATGTTGATGGGAAAAGGTATGAAAGAGAAAGGCAGAAGTAGTCTAAACAAAAGTGACTACAGATATGATTTAAGTACTATGTTAAAATCATGCTTGGTAAAAACAGTTGTTGTGGAACTGGAAATTAATGAACCAAAATTGATGTGTCAGATACAAGGCCTCATTGGTGGACAAAATAATGAGAGGATGGGCTATTCCATCTATCACTTATTTTTTGGGGTCCTTAAAGAAAGACCCTTAGGATGAGGGAACAGGAAAGAACAGACAGGGGCAACTGACGCAAGCTTTGCCATCAAGCCTGCCACCCCCACTATCTCCTGGGACCCAGAGCCTTCATCATCCTAATTCTGAGAGATGCCCTGATCAGATCAGAGCAGAAAGTGAGTCCCAGATGGGTGGCCAGACAGCAAGTGTGAAAAATCGGGACAGGGGGTGAGGGTTAATAGGAGTCTATATAGGAAAAAGACCCCAAAATCAGTACTGTCCCTATAAAATCGGGACATCTGGTCACCCTAGTCCCAGATAACATCACCAGCAACCAGCTCCATCTGAAGTCCAGCCATCACATGGAATAAAATAGGATCAGATTTTTACAACGAGAGTAACAGCTCTAGTCCATCTCAACTAACTTCTCTTTTCCCCAAAAGGACAGTTATTGCCATCTTTAATACCATCTAAGAGACTGACAAACAATGGGGATTTGCTTGTAAAATCTCTCTCCAGCTAAGGGGAATGGGAACAAGGGATGTTATTAAAGTCAAAGCCTTATTTAATACTTTACTTTTCCAATATTTTAACTGTTTTTCCTTCTTTTCTTTATCTTTAATAAAAAGTTAAAAGGATGTTTAATGATGTGTTCGCCATGACACTAAGCAGGCTGAGATATCTATATAGGAAACCACAGGGTCCTGTTTAACACTGATTAATGTCGGGCGTTGACAGGTTGGGTGGAATTAAAGTAACAACTTCGGCCCATTTACTGAAACTATATTAATATAACATTATTTTTCAATTATACCGAGGTCTTTTTCCAAATTAGGGGTACTGTGACAGGTTGGTCTATGCAGGTTTAGTCTATGAAAGATTCGCCTGCTTGAATAACATTCATAGACCTGGGAAGTGCAATTTACCACAAAATCTGAAATGTAAAAAATATTCTAGCCCAGTGTGACCCAGAGACCTCTTGATGCCAAGTGGCAAAGGCCATAAGGGATGCGATGAGTTACAGGAATCCCCCGGGTCTGGCATGTACATTCTTATTCACCAAAGTGAGTGTCATGTGAGGTCTCAAATAAAAGCCGGTGTCATCCTGGTGACTGATATCACTGCAAAAAGCACACATAAGAAGTTATGTACATATATGGGTGGCCAAGCCATGGCTTGTGAGCTGCATGAGGCTCTTTTACAGTTAAAGTGAGGCACGTGGCGTCCCCCATGCCCCTCATTCTCCACACAACAGACTTGGGGGAGGGGAGCTCGGGACCTCTACCTGGCAGTGAGGTGGTGGGGTAGGAGCTTCTGCTTAGCGGGGAGGGGGATCTTGGGGCTTCAGCCCCACAAGGCACATCTACTGGGGTCAAGGCTTCAGCAGGAGCAGGTCTGAAGCCCCGAACCCCAGCAGGTGCACCCTGGCTTTCAAACTTCTGAAGATTGTCATACATGACTTGGAGGGTCAGTAAGTTTGACCATTCTTGGTATATAAAATAAAAATTATGTTAAAGTCTGTGTATAGGAACCGGTCACGAGGAAAAGTGAAAAACAGTTTTTCCTTTAGGCACAAAATGTTTACCTATTAATCTGTTTATATATTAATTACATATTGTATGGTTCAAAATAGGCCTCCACTCCCAACTCTGAACCGAATGCTAATGAAGTATTGTGAAAACATCAGAGAAAAACAGAAAGAGAAAAACAGTGGGGGTGATGAGGAGCCCTATCTTGAACTGCAGATCAAAGGTCTTTTCTGGTATATTTGGGGGATAATGAGGTCATTCTGGCATCCTTCACTTAGGAAGTAAACGGACAGAGTTTGATTCATGAAAGAAGAGTCTCAGCCACAGTTGGCTGTAAATGCTGGAGAGACTTTTGAGTGAGATACGCTTCTTTACACAGAGGATAACTTTTTGGTTTAGTCTAGTCAATAGAAACGGCTACAATTTCATTTTATATGTAACCGTTTGTTTCCAATATTCTTATTAGCACTTGAATCTCTGTTCTTTGCTAATAGATGTATCCTTGTTTTCACTATAAATATATCTAAGTGCTGTGGTGCTAACCAAAGAGGTCATCCTGAATTCTCTCTTGCATCTGATGCATACTAGTCCTTTAGGAATAGTGGATGTAGGGTTTTTGTGAGTGCCCAATGGAACAGGGACTAAGCACTGCAGAGGGACACTCACAGGATTCAGGGGTTGGTGTGTGACTATCAACTATGTGTACAGAGAGAGCAAGGCTTACAGAGCCCTGGAGGGCAGAGTTTGTGTTACCAGAGGCTGGTGATTTCAAGGAGCTGATCCACAGCAGACACAGACAAGGCTAAGAGCACATGGTGGTGAGGTGCCGCACAACCCTGCGTCCCCCTGGGTCGGGTCGCACCCTGGCCCCAAACAAACCTAAAGTACAGCTTAATTCAGCTAGGACAAAGTAGAGATGCAGGTTTGCACATTCATCAAGTCTGCCAGGAACCTGGAGAAATGTCCCCTGCTTTTCTATTAGCTCCTGCTCTCTCCCAATAGCCTCCCTACTCACTCTTTCAGCTCCTAGTCTCTCTCAATTCCTCCCAACTCACTTAATTGCTTGTTTTCTCTATGATGATGGGGAATTAATTAACTCACAGCTGACTCTGCCCCACTATCCTAAACACCCAGGCTTTAACCACACACATACCAACATTATTTTCATAATATGCAATTCTTAGAAATAAGAGTTGAGCCAAAACTGAAATGTTGTATCTGAATTTCAAGCAGGGTCTAAATTCAAATCCCAGAATTCGGACCTGCCCCTTCAGTTTTGGCTCCTATTGGGATTTAAAACAGGGATTCAGTCAAAAACCTCATTTGAATACCCATTCATTGTCAGATTTAAGCCCAACTGTAGCCCAATGGGACAACTGTACCATTCAAGATGGCAGAATTCTCATATCAACTGATCTCCTGCACTTCCCGCCATTTTGAACCAAAATCTCACCATTGAGCCAAACCTCAGCACTAGCGCTAATGCATCTTTGATCTGAACTTCCTAACTTTAACCCCACTCCAACATTACTCCTTTGTCCATCTCTGATTATGGAAATACTGAAAATCTGTGAATGGATCAAGCATTTTCTAGGACTGTGTATTTTAACAACCAATAACATTTCTCTATGGATTTTATTTTAGAATCAAATAGTCTACCAGGCTTCAGAGTAGCAGCAGCAGCACAGAACATGTAAACGTTTGCAGCAAAGATGCCACTACTGCTGCCGAAGTACAGTATCTCCCAGTTAGTAAACGTACAATCACATATGTAAAAAGAAACCATCTTTAGTTTGAACAGTACCAATCCTCTTTATCTGTCATAGGTTCTGACAATATATTTAAAGAAAAGATTAGAATGTTCTTCCAGAAGGAACTGTATTTGCCTGCCTGGGGCATGCAGCTTCTAAGGGCTGGTAAGAGTGGCACTGAAATATTAATGAGTAAGCCATTTGTCAAGAAAATTATGCAAGAAAGCTTGGCAGTTGCACAAAGAGGCAAGCAATATGAGATACAAAATCATGCACTATGATCTAAAAAAAAAATCACTGACTGGTCTTTGTTCAGAAACTACCTCTGTAAAGAATACTTTGGGAAAAGTAAATAAATAAATTAATGAGAGAATTGACAAACAAGTGCTTACTAAATTCAACATTTATAATTGCAGATATTATCTAAAAAATTAAAGACCCCCACACACAACCCACTCACTCAGGATACACAAGATGAGATTTCATAATTGATTCAATCAAGAAATGACTACTAATTATATTTTTGCAAATAAATTACTATACTACATTCCACAAATGTGAGATGAAAGGTGTTTTGTCATGTCAAAAGCTGTTTGATTATTGAAGATCCACAGAACATAAGAAAAATATCCCATGATGTACAGAAATACAAATGGGAAAAATACCATTTTTGAAAGCTTTTCTCACAAAACATAATACATTTGTACTAGGAAGAATGATGTCTTCGATGTCAAATCAGAAAGTTAAAATCTGTAAATAGATGACAACGGGAATTAAATTAGGCAGGAGCCTCAAAATATTATTTCTTTATAAGAAAAATTTACAAATGAGAAAGGACTTTGTGTTATCAAAAAAAAGCAGATATGGTGTTCCTTTCATGCAACCCTTCGTTTTATACAGAAAAAGACAAAATGTATTAATGAGTATCAGTTTATCCAGACAAATGTAGTCATATGTGTGTGCAACTTTAACTGGTCCCTGTGTTATATTCTGTAAAGACTCAAACATGTGTTGATTCACTGGTTTAATTCCCATTGATTGCATGGGTGATACTCACAGACATTATTTATGATCTCGTAGACTGCAAAGTATTACTATTAAATAATAATACTACTTACGTGGCACCTTTTCCCTGAAGATTTCAAAATGCTTTTCAAACAAACTAATTAAGCATTGCAATGCCTTATGAGGAAAAAATATATTATTTATACCCATCAGATACAGCAGCTTCCAATTCAGAAATACTGTATTTCATCACATATGAAGATGATAATACCAAGTCCTGCCTCAAGTGCAGGGGACTGGACTAGATGACCTCTTGAGTTCCCTTCCAGTTCTATGAGCTCTGCGTAGCTCAAAAGCTTGTCTCTTTCACCAACAGAAGCTGGTCCAATAAAATATATTATCTCGCCCACCTTGTATTTCAACATGTTGTTTTTCATTTGTTGCTTGTTTCCAGCTGGTTTTCAATTAATTTCCTCTTTCAAATGCTCAGAAAGTTTTTTCTTTACTCTTAAATGTCATTTTTATCAACTATTCATGTCAGCATTTTTAAAAAAATCTTCACAGTGAACCTAAATTTGAATTACTTTTTGACAAAAGAAACTGCTTGGTTAATGAAAAATAATGATGTGAACAATCATCTAAAAGTATTTTAAACTAGAAACAATTTAACAAGAATAATGGGTACGCTCAGTGAAATTTAAATGCTTTTTAAAGAAGCTGAACTTTTAAAAACTGTGCTGAACAATTAGGGTATACGGCAATGTTATGGATGAAGCAGCCTTCCATGTGCAGGTTCTTGCAGGTTACAATATATTAGGCCTTGTATAATATAATTTTTAAGGCCCAATCATACAGTCCTCAAATTTCACCCCCAAAAACCTCACAGACTTAAATTATATTATTTTTATTGTTTACTTAGTACCATCAAGAGACATGAGTTTGAGAAATAAATCAAACGATACTTAATTGAAAAAGAAATATGCTTTGAGATGAGAAGTGAAGAGAGATGGAAAGCTGCTGAGGCAGGTAAGTATAAGAAGGATATTCCAAGTTGATTTTCTGCCATGGAGAAGGCTCTCACATCAAGAATAGCAAAATTACATGAAATGACAAGGAGAAGAATGTTGCTAGTGTTATTTATACCTCACTGAGTATTTAACTCAACCTGCTAACTCATGTGAAAACTAAAACCTGCCTCGCCTTTGCTAGAATTTTATCTTGCGTTTGTTAATTCACGTTAGCTAATTCAAGATGAAAACACTCATCTCGGAAAGACCATGACTCTGGGCAACATGCGTGACACTGTGGATGGCTTTGCACAAATGGGCTTCCCTAACTGCAGAGGGTCAATGGCATGCACATTCCAATTCTGGCACCAGACCACCTAGCCACTGAGTACATTAATCCGAAGGGGTATTTCTCCATGGTTCTCCAGGCACTTGTAGATCACCCTGGGCATTTCATGGACATTAATGCAGACCGGTCCGGAAAGATGTATAACGCACACATCTTTCGGAACACTGGCCTGTTCAGGAAGCTGCAAGCAGGGAGCTTCTTCCTTGGTCAGAAGATCACCATAAGAGAAGTCAATTTGCCCATTGTGATCCTGGGGGACCCTGCCTACCCCTGAATACCGTGGCTTATGAAGCCATACCTGGGGGAACCTTGACAGCAGCAAGGAGCAGTTCAACAAAGGCTGACTGTTGAGTGTGCTTTTGGCCATTTAAAGGCCTGCTAGTGCTGCCTATATGGGAGGCTGGCCTGGCCGATCACAATATTCTTATGCTTATAGCTGTGTGCTGTATGCTCCATAATATTTGTCAAGGGAAGGGTGAAAGCTTCACTCAGGGCTTGACCATAGAGGCTCAGTGACTGGAGGCCAGTACTGACATACCTGACATTAACTGGCTGACCCTAGGCAAGCACACATAAGCCACAAAACCCCCAAAATAGTGAGCAGCCACAGGGGCAGGGTAAATCACTGTTTCCAGACTCTGCTGTACACTGGGCATGTGACTCTTGGGGAGAGCCAGCACCCTTCTTATAATCATTACTGTCACCATATTTTCCACAGGCTGGGTTTATTATGGAAGATATCTCACTGCTGAAGGTGAGCAGGGAATCAAGGGAGGGTCTTCTCTAAGACTGTCCAAAAACATAAACTGACAAAACTCAGTCTAGCATTTCAGATCTCTTTGAAGCTAGTCCCTCTGTCAGGTTTGCAGCAAAGCCCAATACTGGGCAAGATTAGTCTGGTTATGGGTTTTACTACAAAAGTTTCATGTTGTTCAAGTACAAAACTTACTAAGGCCCTAGTGAACCAGTTGGGGTCTCATTCAAAGCCCATGTAAATGAGAGTCTTTCCAGTGATTTCAATGCATTGAAATCCATTCTTTGACTTGAGTGGAATTTAAGCATATGCTTGAAGCTAACCAAATGTTTTTCCGAATAGGGATGCTTTCCTGAATTTCCTTCGGGAGCCTTAAGCATGTGGGTAACTTTAAGAATATAAGTAGTCCAGTGGAAGTAATGGTACTACTCACATACTTAAAGACATGCACACTTGTAAGTGCTTAACTGCATCAGGAGCTAAGTACATAGCCTGGCTGCATGATAGAATTTAACTTTAAAAATAGAGAAGGTCCACTCCACAAAGTTCAGATCTAGACAAAATTATTCCATAGTTGTGGGGGTATTTGATTCCAGGGGTTTGGTTTGCCTATTAGAAAGACATATGTCATTTACAGAGTTCTGGTCCAGATCTGAATTACTTTCAAATTTGGGGAGAGGAAGGGTAAAGATATTCTTACTTGAGAATTTTGGTCAAAGACTTTTTCAGTTTAAAATGCCTGATCCTTTTAACAGGTTTTCGTACACAATGTGAGAAGTCGTGATTGACTTGGGTCAGCTTCCTATAGGATTTCATTTTTACGGCCAAAGCCTGCAGTCCTGAGCATGCTCAACAATCTTTGCAAGGACAGCAGAGGATACTTACCAAGTCCCAAGAGGCATTCAAGCACTTTTCAGGATGAAGCCTTTCATGAAGATAGAGTTGTTGGCTTTTTTTTTTTTTTTTGGGGGGGGGGGGATGGTTGAGAAAGGAAATAATCTGTTGTTTATTAACTTAAGTGGTACACAGGCTTTGTGGGGTGGAGGACTGCTAGATAGAAGAATTCACGCAGGATTTCTCAGTAATGGCAGTATTAGGATTGCTTGCAATAATTAGAACAAAGTTTGATCAAAACACTTTTTTTGTGCTTCTCACACAGTAAAATCACATTAAAATCAGGGCAAGAATATTAGAGAGGTAAAAGGAGACAAAATTCCATATAGGCTCATCTGATTAATAAACACTACACATACAAGCACACATGGCACCTTTTTCCTTTTGTCGTATTTTCTCCCTCAGTCTGCATAGTCCTATTGACTTCAGTAACATTACTGAAATATGGAAGGCTAAAAGGATTTGGCCCTCCAATTATGTCAGACAGATGATGAAGCAGCAGCAGTAGAATACTGCAGAACACTAACAGTTCACATTAAAAGATAAATAACTACTTGTCAATAAAAATGTTAATTTTCCTTTGCACGTATTTGTTCAGAACGGTCAGAGCTGAATTTAGAAAAGCCTTTCACCATCTGAATGACATCTGTTCATTTAATTAGATCAATTTTTCCTATATGTCAGCTTTGGCCACAGCAGTAACATCAATATTCAATATGTATGTTTGAGACATGAAGATTTAAGTAGTACAGTATCTATTAATGGATTCATAAATACACTCAGTAAAGCCAGAAAGCATCTGACTGAAGAGGAGGCAACATGCATGAAGTTCTTAAATAATGTAGAGGCAACCTGTCAACAAATTTCTGAGAATAACTTCCCAAAGCAAAGGAAACAAAATCCTGTGGCACCTTAAAGACTAACTATAAAGTTTTGAAGCATGAGCTTTCGTGGGCTAATACCCACTTCGTCGGATGCTTGCATCCGACGAAGTGGGTATTAGCCCACGAAAGCTCATGCTTCAAAACTTTATAGTTAGTCTTTAAGGTGCCACAGGATTTTGTTTCCTCTGCTATTCCAGACTAACACGGCTACCTCTCTGATTCTTCCCAAAGCAAGTCATCCTTTCCCTCAGTTACCCTTCATTCCCATATACAGAAACACACACAGAGGAGCAAGGTCACTCAGAAGTCAGTGAATTTGTGATAGCAAAGGGAAGGGGAGCTTCTGGTTTTTGAGAAAGTTTGCAATGTTTTGCTGACAAAATTCAGCTTCAACAGCAACCACTAGCTCACTAATTCTAAGCCACATATAATTAAGCACAGAGCAGTGCTTCTGCTGGAAACGGAAGCATCGGTAACTGAACAGCCATATATCCCTTTATAGCCATCTATCACCCTACATTCCTACGTTGGTAGGCTATGAATAAGAGCATTCAATAAAAAGATGGCAAAGGCACTCTTTTTACATATTCCAGAACCTGAGCTGAAATCGTTAGATTATCCATTTGATGTATTTTCGGCCTAGATTCACAACATATGAGCCCTGAAAACCTGAAGAAGAGCTCTGTGTAAGCTCAAAAGACAGTCTCTATCACCATCAGAACTTGATCCAATTAAATACATGACCTCACCCACCTTGTCTCTCTAACATACAAGTCCATAATTAGGGCCCTACTAAATTCATGGTCCAATTTGGTCAATTTCAATTACATAGGATTTTAAAAACCATACATTTCATGATTTCAGCTATTTAAATCTGAAATTTCACAGTGTTGTAATTGTAGGGGTCCTGACACAAAATGGAGTTGTGGAGGGGTGGCAAAGTTATTCTAGGGAACATTGCAGTATTGCTACCCTTACACCTGCACTGCTGCTGTCAGCAGAGGTGCTGGGAAGCTGGAGAGCAGAGGCTGCTAGCTGAGAGCCCAGCTCTGGGTGCCAACGGTCACAGCTCTCCAGCCACCTACCTCTGAAAGCAGTGCAGAAGTAAGGGTAGCAATATCACAGTCCCCTAGAATAACCTTGTGACCCTCCTGCAACTCCCTTTTTGGTCAGGATTCCTGTCATGAGTGTGAAGAGTCTTAGAGAGTTGGTTTACCTGTTAGGGGTTAACTGAGGGAAGGGGGGGGGGGGGGGAGTGACATAGAGAGCCCCAAATTTCCCAACTGGTAGTGTGTGGGTTTTGGGGGGAGGAAGCTTTAACTTAGGCTGGGAAGCAGCTTAGAGTTAAGGGGTCATAGGAGAGACCTCACACTTGAACCCCAGTGTTTAAAGTGAGAGGAGGTTCTCTCTCTCCTTCACAACCCCCAATTTGAGAAACGCTGGTCTAATCCGGGGAAAATCTGTATCGTATAGGATAAAAGTACACAAAAGACAAGGTTTCACAGGGGAAAGACCAGATTTCAGGGTTTGTGACATGTTTTTCATGTCCATGAATTAACAGAGCCCTACCCATAATGTGTTCAAAGTTTTAGCAAATCATATTCTATACCTTTACTGAACAAATTAACTCATAGCAGCCACTTCACCATGTGAGCTGGCAAGGACCGTAGTAATTATTACATATTATATTACCCTTCCAAACACTGTACACACTCAGGATTAAATTTATGGTGTCGTGCTCATAATGTAGTCCATAATTCTTGATTTGCACCTAAGCAAAATGGGCATAAGTGGATGAAACTCCACTGATGTCAATGGAGTGATACCTGTAACAATAACCATTTGAATAGATGATTACTGACTTCTGTGATGTGACAAGCATATTAGCTTTTGTAACCTAAACCCAGGTCACCCTAGGTGTGCCATTTATATATAACATAACAGCACGTGGACAGATATTTAAATAAAAGTACAGATATGTACCCAAGGCATATTATGTGGCCTATATTCCTCATTTCACACAGAATAGTTTATTAGCATTATTATTTACGTTACAATAATAACTAAAAGCCAAAACCTAGATCAAGGTACCGTTGTGCTAGGCACTATACATAAACATAGTCCATGCCCTCAAAGATCTTATAATCTAAACAAACAAAAAAAACAACAACAACAGAAGACAGCTAGAGGAAATTATACCCATTTTCCACTCAGTCTTTTGATGAGATGAGTTAATTTATATTCAAGTATTATCTTTTTAAAATCTTCAACACAAATCAGAATTTAAAGAAAGGAGCTGGGTTCCTTCCAACTGTTTGCACAGCAAAACTGGTGTTTTAACATCTGGGACTAGTTAATTATTGAGTAAATCACAGGCTTAGAACTGCTTTCTCCCAAAGCTTGGATTGGTGGTATAAGCACGCACTTCATCATGTCAAAGATCAGAGGCCACTGACTTCCATACACAACTTCCTCAGTAAAACTCTCCAAATGCCTTGTGGGACTAGGAACAGTTGCACCTCCTTTTCCAGGAGACATTGATTTCAATTTTTGCTCACAGAAGGGTCATGGTAGCCATGATGAGGGTAACATAAGCAAGAGCCTGTTTCATCATCATAAGTCACGACACTGACAATCTACTGTAGAACAAGCAGCAGCCTTGTTCTGTTCTCTCCACCACTACTACTGCATTGTCTTATTTTCATGACCAGAGTGGTTGAGCTTCATCTTGATGATGTAGCAAGTACTTTACCTCATCTTATTGATTTCTCATGAACTCCCCGCATTTACCAAGTAGGAATGCTTCTATTAATGTCTTCCCCCATCAACCCCCTCAAGGTGCTCTCAGGAGAGAGGATTTCTCTGTGAAGCTCACAATCTGGAGTTCTCATTCTCAATTAACCCGAGTTGGGGCTGGTTGAGCAAGTGGAAGGGAAAAACAATTTCAAGCAAGGGTACTGTACCCTCCTTTTCATTTAGCTTCCTTCTCATATTCAATACCCACTTAACCTTCACACAACTTCAGGGTCAAGACTTGACTAACACTTGGTAAATTAAATCCATGGTACAGTATTCTCACATTTGTAGCATCCAAATTAAAAGTACCTCTAGGAATATTTAAGCTAAAACCCATCAAACAAGAGGCAAGCTAGAAACCTGTAATCTATTCATGACTCAGACACTGATTTGCTCTGTACTCTTTGCAAGCCATTTAACTCTCTATATCTCAGTTACTGCATCTGTGGAATGAGAATGGGAATAATACATTTCATTGAGATCTGTGACTGAAAAGGACTATCTACCTTAGTTCAAGATATTGCGGCTACGGATGTGTGTATATCACCACAGGAAAAGCAGGGTTTATTGGGTGACTGGGTGCTAACAGCAGAATAACACAGCTTTCTAGAGGTGCACTACATGAAGAATAATATGTGGACAATTAAGCCTTCTTATGAGTGTGAATTCTATCCCTTGGTTTTGCTACATGATGATTAACCAGTGCCTTACAAGGAACGTCTCACCCAGAAACAATGACAATCTGTACACTCATTTCCAAGGACACAGTATCACCATAAAGGAATGTGATCAATAGCTAGAAAATTAAGGGGGGAAAATATTGGGGTACTTTCATTCCCACACAGGACAGACCTGAATAAACAGCGGTGGTAGTAAATAACTGTTCAATATTTCCTGCAGCCCTAGGGATTAATGGCCATACTCATAACAAAGAGTAATGGGACTTTAGGCATCAGTACTTGTTTATTTAAATTCTAATCCGAGATACATGCCAAGCATTGCGGAGTAGTTTGGATAACATGCTGCTACATTTATCTATATCCACCGCACTAAAATACATAGGATAAGATTCTGCCCTGCTAGGAAGTGGTCATTTTCTATATTCCATTATACAGTGGGGAAAAATCAAACCTCTATAAAACTTACATAAATGCGATGCACCACTTAAAATGATCTGGAAACTGTGTTACTGGGATACTTTATCAACCTTTCCCAAAGCGTATGCTGTGTCCTCACCAATTGCGTGTCCAGTGGAGGGATGGGAGGGGAGGAAGAGAAATGGAAGTCTTATTGCAAGTTTCCCCCATGCTATTCTGTCAACAACAGAGAGCAGTTGAAAGGTGGCACTGCCGATTTCATTTTCCTGAAGAAAGACTCAGCTTTCAAACGTTTGAAGAATGCTATTGTAAATTAAATAGATTTAAGTATCCATTTGCTCAACATACTAACCACAGACACTCCTGTCTCACATGCTACAATGATGAGACAGCACGATCTGGGCAACAGGCCCAATTCTGTCCCCAGTGAAAGCTTTGTCACAGTGTTCAACAGGAGCAGAGACAGACCCCAGTCTTATGAAAACATGTTTGCATTGTGGTTGTGACAATTATACTCCATATTCTTTATGAAAATATGCTTGTGGTAGGATAACTGAAGTATGCTTTATGCAAGACAACTCTTGTAAGGTATCATTGGAAAGGTTATAATTTACTGAAGATGCTTATCCTATTTGTATGCATGTATCATTTCTGTATCTGAAATTAGTTCAGGGGCCCTACAGAGGCAGGTGACCATGTCACCTGATACCGGAATCCATCTTGAATTCTGTACTTTTCCATGAGAAGCTGGGGCAGAATGGGGAGTGGGGGGAATGAGGGGGCTAGGAAACAAAGGACTCCTGCCTTATGCAAATCCTATTTAAGGGTGGGGGAGTGAGGTAATCCAGGTCATCAATTCTCCCCTCCTACCCCACCGAAGGTGATTGCTGGAAACAACTAAGACTGGAGGGAAGAACTGAACCAAGGCTGGAAGGGAGTCTGGCCTGTGAAGATTATTAGAAAAACCGGTTACTTACCTGTAACTGCTGTTCTTCGAGATGTGTTGCTCATATCCACTCCAGATAGGTGTGTACATGCTGTGTGCACGATCGTTGGAAGATTTTTCCCCTAGCAACTGGCCGGGTCGGTTAGGGAGCCCCCTGGAGTGGCGCCATTATGGTGCCGCATATATACCCCTGCCGACCCGGCACCCCCGTCAGTTCCTTCTTGCCGGCTGATCCGACAGTGGGGAAGGAGGGTGGGTTTGAAATGGATATGAGCAACACATCTCGAAGAACAAGAGTTACCTGTAAGTAAAAGGTTTTTCTTCTTTGAGTGCTTGCTCATATGCATTATGTGGGGTTTGGGGTAAAATACTGGAAGGAATATGTCCTGGTTTAGATGAAAGGACGACACCACCTTCGGGAGGAAGGCCAGGTAGGGGCGTAGCTGGACCTTGTCCTTGTGGAAAACAGCGTAGGGAGGTTCCAAGGTGAGAGCTCGGATCTCAGAGACCCTCCGTGAGGAGGTGATCGCCACAAGGAAGGCCACCTTCCAAGAGAGGTAGAGCAAGGAGCACATGGCAAGGGGCTCGAACGGGGGCCACATCAGCCGGGGGAGCACCAGGTTTAGGTCCCATGGGGGGATTGGTTGTTTGACATGCGGGAAGAACCTCTCAAGGCCTTTGAGGAACCTGGAGACCATGGGGTCTGAAAAGACAGAATGGCCCAAACTCCCCGGATGGAAGGCCAAGATGGCTGCTAAATGGACCCTAATAGAGGGAATTGAGAGCCCTTGCTATTTGAGGGCCAGGAGGTAATCTAATGCAGTGGGTATAGGGGCCTCGGATGGGGTGATGTTCCGCTGTGCACACCAGTAAGAAAAACAGGTCAATTTCGCACAATATGTAGCGCGAGTGGAAAGCTTCCTACTACCGAGGAGGGTACCTTGAACTTGGCTAGAGCAGAGGCGTTCCGGGCCCTTCAGCCATGCAGGATCCAAGCCGCGAGGTGTAGGGACTGGAGTTCTGGGTGATGGAGATGACCGTGGTCCTGTGAGATCAGATCCGGCCACAGCAGGAGTGGCAGTGGCGGTTGCATTGCCAACTGGAGAGACGTGTACCAGCATTGCCTGGGCCACACTGGGGCTATGAGAATGATTCGGGCTTTGTCCCGCTTGACCTTGAGGATCACCTTGTGTATCAGCGGGAACGGAGGGAACGCATATAGGAGGTGGTCTGTCCAAGGAAACAGAAAAGCGTCCATCAGGGAGCCCGGGGAAGCACCCCAGAATGAGCAGAACAAGTGGCACTTCCTGTTCTGGAGGGTCGCAAGCAGGTCCACCTGGGGAAATCCCCACCTCAGGAAGATTGACCTGATTACGTCGGGGTCGGATCGACCATTCATGCGACTGAAAGGACCTGCTGAGGCAGTCCGCCAGTGTGTTCTGGACCCCTGGGAGGAATGAGGCCACTGGGTGAATGGTGTGTACTATGCAAAACTCCCAAAGGAGAATGGCCTCTTTGCAGAGGGGAGTTGACCTTGAGTCTGTAGTGTTGTCAGTCAGCACTGATACACAATGGCCTGTCAGTACGGTCCTGAAAGTCTGGCAGGCTAAGCGTATGGCCCTGAGTTCCCTGATGTTGATGTCCAGGAGTAGGTCAGACGCTGACCATAGGCCCTGGGTTTTGAGGTCCCCAGGTGTGCCCCCCAACCGAGGGATGATGCATCCGTGACCAGGGACAGGGATGGCTGCGGGGAGTGAAAGGGAACACCCTCGCAGACGAGAGCCTGATCTGACCACCAGCTGAGGGCATGGTAAGGTGAGAGCTGAAGTCGTCTATGTGAGGTCTGTAGACCAATGCTAGCCATGCCTGCAGTGGGCAGAGGCGCAGTCTGGCGTGTCTGGTGATGTGCGTGCACGACGCCATATGCCCTAGGAGGCTCAGGAACGTTCATGCGGTGGCGGTCGGGAAGGCGCGCACACTCCGGATGGCCGATTCGATGGCGTTGAAGCGGGCCAGAGGCAGGGACGCTTTGCCCGTGGTGGAGTCCAGGAGAGTCCCTATGAATTCCAACCTCTCGGTGGGCTCTAGGGTCGATTTCTCTTCATTGAGGGGGATTCCCAGACGGCTGAACATGTCTAAGATCAAACTTATTTGGGAGCGTACCTGTTCCTGTGATGTGCCTTTTACCAGCCAATTGTCCAGGTACGGGTAGACTTGAACGTGGCGTCGACGGAGGAACGCTGCGACCACTGCCATACACTTGGTGAATACCCTGGGCGCTGTGGACAGCCGAAGGGCAGGACCGTGAATTAGTAGTGTTCATGGGCCACTACAAATCTGAGAAAACGCCTGTGCAAGGGCTTGATGGCAATATGGAAATACGCATCCTTCATGTAGAGGGCAGCGTACCAGTCTCCGGGATCCAAGGAGGGGATGATCGTACCCAGGGTGACCATGCGGAACTTGAGTTTGGCCATGTGCTTGTTGAATCTGCGAAGGTCTAGGATGGGCCTTAAGCCCCCTTTCGCCTTGGGTATGAGGAAGTAACGGGAGTAGAACCACTTGCCCTTCGACTCCTCCGGGACCAGTTTGATGGCCCCTAGAGAGAGAAGCAAGCATACCTCCTACGAGAGGAGTTGCTTTTGAGAGGGGTCCCTGAAGAGGGATGGGGAGGGAGGGTGGGAGGATGGGAAGGAGGAAAACTGGAACGAATATCCCACTTCCACCATGTGAAGGACCCATTGGTCCGAGGTTATGTTGGACCAGGCACGGTGGAAGTGGGACAGTCTGTTCTGGAACGGTGGATCCACGATTACGGCTGGTACTCTTCCCCCGAGTGCACCTTCAAAAGTTAGATTTAGCCCCCGGGGGGGGGGGGGGCTTCTGGGCCTGCTGGGACAGGACCGGCTGGCCAGAGGATGAGCGCCTAGGGCCTCCATGCCCCCTTCTCCGGTAGGAGTCCTGACTGGGACGTGGTGGCGGGTAGAAGCAGCACGGAAGTATGAAGTGCTTCCTCTGAGTAACCGGGGTGTGCATCCCCAAGTTACGCATTGTTACTCTTCAGTCCTTTAGCGTTTGGAGCCTAGAGTCAGTTTTCACTGAAAAAAGACCTGATCCCTCAAACGGTAGGTCCTGAATAGTATACTGGACCTCCAGCGGGAGCCCCAACGCCTGAAGCCATGAGATGTGCCTCACGGCTACGCCCAAGGCTAGGGTTCTGGCTGCGGAGTCCGCCGACTCCAGGGCCACCTGAAGGGAGGTCTTGGCTACCTTTTTGCCTTCCTCCAGGAAGGCCCCGAATTCCTCCTTGGACTCTGCCGGCACTAGGTCCCTAAATTTTTGCATTGAGTCCCAGGCGTTAAAGATATACCTGCTGAGGAGGGCTTGTTGATTTGCCACCCTCAGCTGCAACCCCCCCGCAGAGTATATCTTACGGCCAAACAGATCCATCCTTTTGGCCTCTCTAGATTTAGGGGCCGGGGCCTGCAGACAGTGGTGCTCTTTCTGGTTCACAGAGTCAACCACCAGGGAGCAGGGTACCGGATAGGTAAAAAGGTACTTGTGGTCTTTGGCCGATACAAAGTATTTTCGTTCAACCCCTTTAGCCGTCAGGGGGATAGAGGGAGGGGTCTGCCATATGGTGGCCATCGATTTTTGAATTGTTTGGATTAGGGGAAGGGCCACCCTTGTAGGGCCGCCCGCAGAGAGAATATCAACCACTGGGTCCTCTACCTCAACGACTTCCTCGGCCTGAAGGTTCATACCCTTGGCTACTCTCTTAAGGAGAGCCTGGTGGGCTAGAAGGTCAAGAGGCAGGGGACTGGACACCGAGGTGCCCGCCACCGCTTCGTCGGGCGAGGATAAGGAAGAGACTCCCTGTGGGAACGTCTCCATTGCCTGCTCTGGGGGGAGGGCATGGTGGAAAGGCGCCGACCCTGATGTGTGGGCCCGTCCATGTAATAGTGGTCCATCTGACCCACTGGACGGGGGACGGCTAAAGGTCGCCTCGGGGACTCTGGAATCTGAGGCCAGAGATGCACCTGAGGGGGCCCCTTGGGACTCATGCTATGCCCAAGGGGTCCATAAGGGCCATTGAGAGGAACCCTGCGCTTGGTCCAATGGTTGATCCGGCCATTGACCCTGCAAGCCAGCGGGCTGGTCTGCCACCTGGCTTCTTGCGTATCTCTGCTCTGAGCGGGGCGAAGCCGAGGCCGACCTAGAAGGGCAATGGGGGGTTGAGGGGGCACCCAGCTGCTTCGGTGACGGCGAGCGGTGCTGCGACCGGGAATGATGGTGTTTGCAGTCCCGGGATCTGGAGCAGGACCTGTAGGCTGGGTGGTTCCTGTACGAGTGGTACGGAGATCGAAGCCTTGATCGGTACCGGGACGGTGACCTGGAACGGGACCATCGTCTTGGTGGTGAGCGGTGTCGTGCTGGAAATCCGTATTGCGAACATGACCAGCGTCGGGACTGCGATTGGTGGAGAGTCAGACCAGTGCCTGGACGACCTGTGCCTGGATCTTGAGCGGCATCTCGAACCAGATCGGCGTTGGTAACCGGAACAGCGTCGGGACTCAGACCAGTGCCGGGATAGTGATCAGCGCCAGGAGTACGACCATTGCGTCCTCTCGACCGGTTCCGCACATGGTGTCGGTGGGTGCAGTATAGCCGACTTCCCTCGGGGTGGTGGTGGTCTAGGGGCCGGTGGAGTTGGGTCCATCATGGCGATGAGGTCCCTCGCCGCCGCCTAAGTCTCCGGAGTTGACAGGAGACGCGGCTCTGCCTGGGCCCTCGGCAGGGATACTGGGCATCCCGGACTCGACAGCCCTTGCGGCACCAGAGTCAATGGGGTTTGAGGCCGAGTGGCCTGCCTTGGTCGCTCCACCATAGGATGCGACTCTGCTGACGTGTGGGGCGGGGCCTCTGGGGCTGCCAACTGCGACGTCTTCTTAGGCGGCGAGTGTGATCGGCGCCAGACTGGGGCCGGCGGCTTCAGCGCCAAGGCTGACTTTTGCTTCGGTGCCATGGTCGACTTCTGCTTCGGTGCCGGGGCTGAAGAGGACGCTGGGGTGCTGTGCACGGAAGAGCTGGTACCAGCTTGCCTGCCGGCAGTGCCAGGGTGAGAGCCACCTCTATGAGGAGCTGCTTCAAGTGGAAGTCTCGCTCTTTCTTTGTGCGGGGACGAAAGCTTTTGCAGATTTTACACTTATCTGCTTGGTGAGCTTCCCCAAGGCACTTAAGGCAGGAATCGTGTGAGTCGCCCACTAGCAGGGGCTTCCCGCACACGGTGCAAGGCTTAAAGCCTGGAGCCTTGGGCATAAGGTCGCCCAGGCTCCAGTGAGGAGAGGAACCTCCCCACTAACTACTATACTATACTACTATATTATATACACTAACTATAACTATATACACTAACTCTATACAACTATGTAGAACTTCCAGAAGAATGCTAGGGAGAACGGAGAGCAGCAAGCTGAACTCCGCGGTTCCAACGACCATCGCGGGCGGTAAGAAGGAACTGAGGGGGGTGCCGGGTCGGTAGGGTATATATGCAGCACCATAACAGCGCCACTCCAGGGGGCTCCCTAGCCAACCCAGTCAGTTACTAGGGGGGAAATCTTCTGATGATCATGCACTCAGTGTGTGCACACCTAACTGGAATGCATATGAGCAAGCACTTGAAAAACCACATTTAGAGTGCGCGCTTGTATGTAACCAGTTTCTTTAGTGCATTAAGCTTAGTTTGCGTGCTCCGTTTTATTTTCTTAGTAATCTGCCTTGTTCTATCTGCTACCTCCTTAACTACTTAAAATACACCTGTTATAGTTCATACATTTATTTCTGGTTTACAATATAACCCAGTTTGTGTGATTTCTAACTGGGGAGGGGGAGTTGTGTACATCCTCCACATTGAGGGAAAGAGGCGAATTTCATATAATTTGGGATTTGTACTCCAAGACTGGGGGGGACATCTGGGTGCTGTGGCAAGCCCCTTAAGCTGAGCCTTCCCAGAGTGGATCTCTGTCTCTCTGTGCAGCTGGATGTGGCCCTGCCTGTGTCCTTGGCTGGAAAAGGCTAACCCAGGTAAAGGGTTGCATCGAGCAATGTTGTTTTTCTCCATTCGCATTCACACTCCTGGCACTATTTGCTGACACTCACTGGGTGGAGGTGGGGGTGGGGGCCCTAGCATGATGAGGGTTTTTTTTTCCTTAATGTGACTCAAGATTTACGTTCTATCTGGCAGTTTTCTATGACAACGTGTTGGCATCTATTGTAGGTGGTGTTTGACTTAGTATTTATTTAAACATTTAAATGAGGAAACCAAATACAGACATGGAGAAAATGATATAGTATCCCTATTTAAAACAAGTGGTCAGCTAATTGAGTACATGTCCTACAGTTCCTTATTCCGTGAGGAATGATGACCACCATAGGCGCCAATTTCTTCTGGTGCCGGTGGGTGCTTGACTCCCCGTGGCCCCTGCCCTGACTCCATCTCTGCCCCGCCCCCATTCCAAACCCTTCACCAAAGTCCCTGCCCCAACTCCACCCCCTCCCTGCCCCTATTGGACTCCTTTCCCAAATCTCTGGCCTGGCCCTGCCTCCTCCCCTGAACACGCCCACGTTCCCACTCCTCCCCTTCGCTGCCATAGCTTATTATGCCATGAAACAGCTGTTTTGTGGAGAAAGCGCTGGGAGGAGAAGCAGGGATGTGGCGCACTCAGGGGAGGAGGTGGAGGTGAAGTGAGCTGGGGCCAGGAGGTTGGCTGCCAGTGCGTGCAGAGCACCCACCAATTTTTCCCCGGGGGAAAAAGAGTTGGATGCTTATGGTGACCACAGGTCAGAGCATTTTGAGGGGAGATGAATCTGTTTGGAAAACAAAATCTATGACTTGGCCTTTCCTTATATGTATGCCACAAAGGCAGGTCATGGTGGTTAGAGGTACTTCAGGCCTAGGGTTCCACAATGTTCTTAAGTAATCTAGCAGTTTAATGTCACCACAACCATTCTCTGGTTAAGCAGAATGAATACAACCCAGAGGAAAACTTTCATTCCATGCCTGATCTGGCAGCAGTTGCAACTGCTGAGTGTTGTAAAGGCTCACCTTTGTGTATAGGAACCGAGTGCACCGTGGCAGTGTTTGTGGCTTGTTATATGCAGGATTCTGAGTCCAGAATTGGAAGTTGATTCAGTCCATAATTTTGTTCTTCTTCTCTTAACTTAAAATATTTACTAGGCAGTAGTTATGTTAAAGGAACATTACAAGGGATGGCGTTAACTAGCTCAGAGCTACCCCTTTAAACACTGTATTGTAAAACTTCCAGAAGTCCACATAACATATGGCATTATCGCTTTAGTCTTTAGTACACTGTGGGCACAAGCTTCTTCTTTTTGCTTTTGGATTAGATTAAATATAACGTTGCACATGCTTGCATCAGCCAGGCATTATTATTTCCAGAGTAAATGATAACAAGCAGAAAAGTTTAATCCTGCATTACCACTGTGACAGCCAGAACCCCCTGGGATGTCACCTCATGTGCTGGGCCACTGAGTCAGACTATTCTGTCAGGCTGGGTCTCCTTTACCTGGACTTGCTGATTCACATAGCTGAAGTTGGGTATCTGAAGTTGATATCCCCCACCCCCACCCCCCAGTGAGGACCAGACCATTGTGTAGGGTTTTCTTTTCCCTCTGCTTTCTGTCACTTCTAGTTCCTCCTTTCTAAAATGTTGAGTACTGTGGCACTGAGTCATTTAAGCATGGGAGTAGTCCCATTGTGTTTTAAATTAAGCACATTTTTAAGCTGCCTGCTGGATCAAGACCAGAGTGCTCAGCACCTTGCAGGACTGAGCCTTTCATTCTAGAATCTAAATAAGGGTTTTTTAACCCAATTCTACTGAATTCCTATCTAAAACTATTCATTAAGTGACAATGCACTCACTGAAAAAACAAATTAGAAACAGGACATCACCAGAACACACTCATTGGCTGTTCTCACCTTAAATACAAGATATTATTTCCAAGTTAACTTTTGTTGTTAATGTCCTCTCTCCCCCATCAGCCCTTAAATAGGTATCACATACATCACATAACCAGAGTGAACTTCACACTACTCTGTCTATTCTCCCAGTGTCATAAGACCTACCTTGGTTTGCTTCACTACTTATTTTGCAGTTCCAGCTTAATTCTTGTTTCTTTTGTCATTTAACAAACTATGAAAAATCTGGAAGTAATCAGTGATTTCAGAAGAAATGAGAACGTGCAGTTACTTCTCATTCTTAAATAATATCCATGTGTAATGAACAGGTTTTCATTTTTCGCCTCTCACATAGGAGGTACAAAAGCTGTAATGCTTTAACACTTCAAAAAGTTAATTGAAAACCATACAACCCATTTTATTGTTATACCATAAACTTTAATAGCAATGTTTTCCATTATAATACACATGGTTAAGTAGCTGTGCAAGTACCTCATAAACTGTCACTAATTATTTCAGAGAAAGTATCTCTAAAGTTATAGAACTACAAAGAGTGCTGAGACACACAGGATTTTGATAGAAGGTGAACTTCAAAGGTAAGAAAAATCATTTGGTTTGGGGCCCTTTTTTTGCTTCTTTCTGGTGTATAAAAAAAAAAGACAAGCAGAAAAGTAGTTTTTTAAAAAAGTTTTCCTACCACTTTTTTTAAACATTAGAAGTATCAGGAATATAAATCTTTGCCTTTTCTGCTTTTGCTGTAGGTCTCACTGGAGGACCAGAAAATTAGGTGGGAGCATGCTCAGCCTTCCATTGAGTCCTGATTCAGGAAAATACTTATGCAAATAACCAACTCAATCCAGCACAAGGTTGAAATTAAGCACATGCTTATGTGCTTCCTGCACTGAGAGCTCTCAAAATTTTACCGAGAGTCTCATAAAATTTGGTTTTACTTAAATCCCCAGCTCCTGGAGTTAGGGGATAACATGAGAATCTCAGACTAAGTCTGTTTTGGTTTTTTAAATAAAGTTCTAGTCCTCAGCATTGTGAAGAAAGGCTCAATGAACCCAAAATATTCAAAACGTAGAACGCAAATAAAAAGACCCAAAATTTATTTATTTTTTAAATTTCATGATTTTGGGGGGCCTGACTCATGATTTTTGACCGCTTGGGGTTTGTAAATCTAGGATACTTTCCTGAAATGGGACCTTACCTTGAAGAATAAATAGGAATAACAAATTACAGCAGTCAGCAACATCAATTACTAGACTTAAGGCTTTGTACTTGGACTTTCAGAAAACCTCTGACAAGGTTCCTCAGCAAAGGCTCATAAGCAAACTAAGCAGTCATGGGATAAACAGGGAAGGTCACCCATGGATCAGTAACTGGTTGAAAAATAGGAAACAAAGAACAGCAATAAATGGTCAGTTTTCACAGTGGAGAGAGCTAAATAGTGCCCCCCTCTCCACCCTTAGGATCTAGGGACAAGTGCTGTTCAACATCTTCATAAATAATCTGGAAAAAAGGATACATAATAATGTGGAAAGTTTGCAGATGATACTAAATTACTCAAGATAGCTGGGTTCAAAGATGGCTGTGAAGAGTTACAAAGGGATCTCATAAAACTGGGTGACTAGGCAAGAAAATGGCAGATGAAATTCAATGTTGATAAAGACAAAGTAATGCATATTGGAAAACATAATCCCAACTATACATACAAAATGATGGGTTCTAAATTAGCTGTTATCACTCAAGAAAGAGACCTTGGCATTATCGTAGCTAGTTCTCTGAAGACATCTGGTTCAATGTGTAGCAGCAGTCAAATAGGCAAACAGAATGTAGGGAATCATTAGGAAATGGATAAATAATAAAACAGAAAATATCATAATGCCACTATATAAATCCATTGTATGCCCACACCTTGAACACTGTGTGCAGTTCTAGTCGCCTCATCTCAAAAAAAGATGTATTAAAATTGGAAAAAGTACAAGAGAAGTGCAACAAAAATGATTAGGGGACTGGAACAGCTTCCATATGAGGAGAGCTTATAAAGATTGGGACTGTTCATCTTGGAAAAAGAGATGTCTGAGGGGAGATGATAGAGATCCATAAAATTATCAATGGGGAAGACAAACTGAATAAGGAAGTGTTATTTAGCCCTTTACATAACACATGAGCTAGGCGTCACTAAATTAACTTAATATGCAGCAGCTTCAAACCAAACATAACGAAGTACAGTGGAGCCCTGGTACAACGCGCCCCGCAATAACGTGAGTTCGGTTATAGCGCATTATACCATGGCTCCCAAGTCCTTGTTCTCTGTCCCCGGCAGGTGTGAGGGCCACGGCTTCCCTCCTCTGCTGGGCAGCGCGGAGAGAGGCTGTTGTCTCCCCTGCGAGGGACATAGAACTCAGGACTGCAGCCCCGGAGTTCTCTGTGGAAGCCTCTGGGAGAGAATCTGCGGCCCCGCCTGCCGGGACAGGAAGCTCCGGGGGCTGCAGGCGCCGGTGGTCCCTGCCCCTGGCAGGTGGGTGGGCAGTGGCTTTCACAGAGAACTCCAGGGCTGCAGTCTGCAATCCCAGAGATCTCTGTCCCCGGCAGGTGCGGGGCTGCAGCTTCTTTTCCCTGCTGGGCAGCGAGGAGAGAAGTCTCAGCCCCCCGCCTGCCGGGAATGGAACCCCGCTTTAATGCCACCGCGCATTTAGTGCGATGGGATTTTTTGGATCCCATCAGTCGCGTTATAGCGGGGCTCCACTGTACTTCTTCACACAACACTCAGTCAACTGATGGAACTCATTGCCAGGGGATGTTGTGAAGTCCAAAAGTATCACTGGATTCAAAAGAGAGTTAGATAATTTCATGGAGGTTAGTTCCATCACCAGCTATTAGCCAAGATGGTTAAGGGTACAATCCCATGCTCTGGGTGTCCCTAAACATCTAACTGCCAAACGCTGGACTGGATGACAGAGTGTGGGTCACTTGATGAAGTGAAAAATAAGATGTGATTCTGACTAGAGTCATAGGCTGCAAAGCTCAGATGTAAATAAAAAACTAAATATTCTCAAACATTCATGTCATGATTCTAGTTCAGATCCATTACAGAGGTAAAGGCAAGTCAAAGTCTGAAACCAAATTTCTCCACAGTTTACAAGCAAGGGGGAATACTTAGCAAACATGAAAGAAGAACTTCCAGAAAACTAGTGAAATACATACTCATTTAAGAGCCAATCATGAAATACTTAGGTATATGCTTGAGTAGTCCCACTGATATAAGTGGAACAATTCACATGCTTAAAGTTAAGCACATATATAAGTGTTTGCAGGTTCAGAGATTTAATTTTTAAGACTGGGCTCGTTTAACATTTCTCTCTTTATGCAAGTTTTTCTTGGAGGCAAGGAAAAATGTATTTTGTTTGCACTGACTTTGAGAAAAATACCACTGAGTACAACTAAAATGATATGGTTTTCCACGACAAATGATATACCATTGCAGTCAGTGGTGAAGTCTGTTTACCATAGTTTAAACCAGGGGTCTCAAACTCAAATGACCACGAGGGCCGCATGAGGACTAGTTCATTGGCCCGAGGGCCGCATCACTGACACGCCCCCCTCGCTGCCCCCGCCCCTACCCCCACCCCTTCCATGAGGTCCCACCCCTGCCCCGCCTCCTCCCCTGAGCGCACAGCTCCCAGCTCCTCGCCCTGACAAATAAGGCATTGAATTTTCTCTTTTACCACTGTGAAAAAATATAAATTCTCCCATTTGTCTTGGAAAAAACTCTTTTCTCCCATGAATGTTCTTTTTTTTTTGTGATAAAGTCATTTCCAAGCCGTTTTAATCAAATATATTCACTTAATAATGCACCTCACTCAAAGGACCAAACAGGAACTTAGATCTACTTCTATTAAAACACCTTCCTGGACGGGGCTGCACTCATGCTCCACTCTTGCTCTGCCTCTTCCAACCTCTTCCCTGTCCCCTTCAAACCCCTTCATCAAAGTTCCCACCCCAACTCCGCCCCCTCCCCGCCCCTAGTCCAACCCCTTCATCAAAGTTCCCACCCCAACTCCGCCCCCTCCCCGCCCCTAGTCCAACCCCTTCATCAAAGTTCCCACCCCAACTCCGCCCCCTCCCTGCCCCTAGTCCAACCCCTTGCCCAAATCCCCACCCCTTTCTCCCCCCCCCCCCCTCCCCTGCTCCTGGCCTCTCCCTCCCAGAAACCGCTAAGCTGCCAGAGAACTGCCTGGCCATAAGCAGAGCTGTGGGGAGTGGCGCATGGGTTAGAAACACGTGGAGTGGGGCGGGGGGAGCTTGGCGGGGGGGGGCCGCGCGGGAGCTTGGCGGGGGGGGGCCGCACGGGAGCTTGGCAGTGAATAGGGAGCTTGGCGGTGGGGTGGGGAGAGCATCGTGGGCCGCAGGGAAGGGCTTTGTGGGCCGCATGCGGCCCGCGGGCCGCATGTTTGAGACCCCTGGTTTAAACTCTCCCGCAACGTAAGTCTCTACAAAGCATTCAAACAGAATGAGTTTGCAGAGAAAGATGCAGTTATTAGGAGTTCACAGGTAGAATACATCATTCAACAACGGGCAAATTGGTCTGCAGAAAAGTTGAAAAAACCACAATAAAAACCCTCTAAAAGGTAAATATCTATAAATTTTACACTTGATTACCCAGTAGTTGTAACTACTGACAACTTACTAAGGTTTACATTAGTTCCCAAGGGTCTCAAGCCACTTCTGACTGAACAGATTACAGTGATCTACTGTTAGTATAAGCTCCTAGGTAGGCATTATGCTACTGTTAAAAAAACAAAACAAAAACCTCTAGAAGTGTAATTCCACTGAACCCTTTATCTCTTCAAAACCTGTCTTCTGACACCATAGCCATTTCTGCTAAACATACATGACCAAATTCTCCAACTATCCCTGTTTGAAACTAAGCAATTCACGCAAGATTTATACATTATTAATTATACTCCTTTGATTAAGAAAATCAAAACAGATCTGGAAAAATAGGTCAAAACAAAATTTCATGGCTGGGCAAAACTGCAGCAGCTAAAATGAATAACATACCCTGAATTAACTTCCTTTTCTTGCAAACACTTCAGGTTTTAGCCCAGGGAATCTCTTAGCTGATGACAATCCTCGAGAAACAAATTCATTTGGGAAAATAAGAAAGCCAGGGTTAAGCAATCTACTTTACAAAGGCCATGGCAAAAGGGAGGATTGGCTTTGCCAAACATTAAGCACTATTACAAAAAAGAGTCAGACTAGAGACTGATGTATAACACCAAATCCTAATTAGCACTCAGTAAAAATAGAACAGATTAGCATTTAACCTGTTTGTTAGCTCCACTATTGAAAACTTCTGCAATATTAAGCTTTTATCCTTTTTCCTCCTATCTATTTTCCTTATTTTAAAATCTCAATTTCAAGTTTTATTTTGACTACCATTGAAGGGGTTTCTCCATTCTTAGTATTTAAAAAAAGTTCCCAAATTTCTTCATATCAGCCAGGTTTGAAGGGAGTCACTCCCCTTCCACCACCTTGCTATGGTAATTTTAGAAGAACTCAGAGATGAGTGCTCAGTTCTGTAGGAATTTTATAAGACACAGAGTTTTCATGACAATCTAGTAAAAATACTAGGACAGAAATTTGGACCTAAACATGAGATAATGAAAGACTTTAACTGACATTATCAACGATATGAAAGAAGAGGAAGAGTAGGAGAGTATCAATCCCAATATGTGATCAAGACCACAAAGCTGAAGAAACACCAAGCACACAAAGACTCTACCCTACTCTCCAGTGTAGGTCCTCTTGGTGACTTTGGAATGATGAGCACCCAAAGAACCTAGGCAAGCAGCAAAAAAAGTCAGCAGATGGTTCTAAAGGGGGGCGGGGGGGGGGGGGGAGACAGGTGACTAACTAGTCTGAGAGGAATAAAAATAAAATTAGAGCACTGCCATGGTGTTATCATTTTTTGTAGAGCCACCTGGAGGTGTTGTAGGCTTATCTCTGAATGCCAAAAATGAGTAGTGCCCATCTGGCTAATCCTAATAAATTTCCTTCCTTCATTACGAGAATATAAAAGAATAGAATTCCCTTAGCTCTACTCACATGCTTTCAGCAGATCTATTTGTTTAAAATATTTATATGGGTTAGGCAGGGCTTCACAACAATTTCCTTTAAGTACAATAGTGCCATAAGTTCACATTTGGAAGCACATACCATATCAGTAGCAATAATAATTAGTGACTATAGGAAGCATCAGCATTTTATTTTTTTAAACACAGACCTTGGATTTATATTTACAAAATGATCTTAGGAGGATATGGTTAGCCAGTTCAAAGGACTAAATGGCAATTCCCAATACTACTACATAGGATGCACAGCTGAGGAAATCTGCCACATTTATGAAGGAGGCTGGACCATGTACAAACCAAGGGAAGAATGAGCCCTTAAGAATGTATTGTTACTCAATTCTCTACATTCCCTGTCTCCTATAAATGTTAGAAAAACTGACTGTACAGTTTTAATCTATATATTTCTCCCAAGCAGTTTTCACTTGTGCAACTGACACTCACATAAAAGATGGGCATAAATGTCATTGATCTTAATGAATCACAGGTTTACTTTTCTAAAATACACAGATAAATGTATTTTTCAACAAATTTTTCTTGTGTGTTGGACACAAAGAGATTTTTCACTGACTTTAAGCATATACTGTATGCTCTCTCTTTCCACTATATTTATGACCACTGCAAGGATGTTTCTAACAGTAATTACTGCTGGAGTTCCCCTAGGTCTTCCTGAGAGTACCCCAGCAAAGTAAATCCTTACAATATGTAGTCTTGTTCTACAAAGATATCTGTCTGTTAGAGCCCCCTTTTCCAATATCAGCCATACATCTGCTTTCTGGGTAAAATGTTAAGTTTAGGGCCTTCTCCTACTTAAATCAATGTCAAAACTCCCATTGACTTCAGTAATGCATGGTCATATCCTTAGTACGTTAATAGTAAGAGTATGCTCTTGTTCCCTAACTTAGATATATCATTTTGGCACTAGAGGATGCAAAGGTATCAGGGGCGGACAGGTCCCATAAATTAAATCACACATCAACCAAATATTCTACCTACAAGAGCTGGTCACAAATGGATTTTTGTGGGATGGCTTATTTTGTTTGGTTTTTTTGCCCAAAATGGCTTTCATTTTCATCAAAAGTTTTCTACAATTGTTTGGATTTGAACTGAAAAACCCCAAACCTGAAAATGTTTCAGTTTTTGACCGAGAGGTGGAGCGATGAGGGGTGGCTGGGCAACTCCACAGGGATGACTTTTCCACCTGGGACAAATTACTTTTCTGAAAGAGATTATACTAGGGGAAGTAACCTATGCTTAAACTAATGAATTTGTCCCAGTAACTAATTAAAGTAACAATCATCATAATAGATATTTCAGTTATTCAGTGATTTTCATCTGTTAACCCCAAAGCACTTTATAAAGGAAGATAAATATCATTGGGGAAAATTTTCAAAGGCACAAAAGGCAATTAGATGCATGACCCCTATCCCAATGGAAACTGGGTGCCTAATTTCCATTTGTTCCTTTGAAAATCTCCTGTTATCTCCATCCCGCAGCTGGAGGAACCAAAGCATAGGGAGGTGAAAAAGTTTGCCAAGGTAACACATTAGGTTAGTGACAGAGACCAGAATAGTAGAACACAGTTCTCCTGACTCCTATTGTCCTGTCTGTCCATTTGGCCACATCGCCTCAAGGTAATACTTATAGCTCACTTCAAGCACCTACTAGAACCCCAGTGAATTAAACAGTTAAATTAAACACTATATTGCTGTTTTGTTTTATCCTCATTGGACACCCAAACACTGGCCTGAAGGCACGCCCTCAAGTTCTCCCTTACTTCTCTACCCTCTGCCTGAGAGAAACAGAATTTTCATTTTTAAAAAGTTCATAATTTTCACTAAAGCATAAAAGCAAGTGAGAAATTAATAATTTTCCTTCCCTGCCCACCTCCTAAAAACACATGCAGAACTAGGACCAATATAAGCTAATGAATCAGAATTCAGAGAAAGAGGAGACCAATTACGTCACCTAATCTATCCTTCCTGCTAGTCCTAAATTGTTCCCTAAAAGTAGGGGTTCTCAACTTTTTTCATTCTGAGCGCCTCCCCCTTACCCCGCAACATGCTATAAAAAAAAAAAATCATGGCCCACCTGCGCCACAACAACTTTTTTTCAGTAAATTACAAGCCAGAACCAGTGTTAGCGGGTAGCAAGCAGAGCAATTACCCAGGGCCCCATGCCATAGGGGGCCCCATGTAGCTACGTTACTTGAGCTTCAGCATAAATCCCAGGCAGCGGATCTCCGGATTTGGCTTTTTGCCCTGTGCCGCCTTGAATCTAACCCTGGCCCTGCTCTCTGGTTTATTTTGACTGATCCCCAGAAACCTACTTGCAGCCCCTGAAGGGCTTGGACCCCTGGTTGAGAACTGCTGCCCTAAAGCATGTGAAGATATTCTGATGTTGTCACATGCCCCTTCAAATCACTGCAAATGATAGACGTTCACATATCATAGCAGTTAGTGTGAGTCTTTTATTTTGAAAGATGTCTTCCTCAGAAATAGCATATGTTCCATGCTATATGGCAGTTAAGATTTTTTTTTAAAGTTGTCTCCTTAATTCAAACTGAACTACTCATCTTCCAAATGTGGTTTTATGTTGCTCAAGATAATCTAAATAAGAAACAGAAAAAAAGATTACCGCACTACTCAGGATAAATGTAACCTGCTCTCTGGTGAATGCAGACACAATACAATGAGCATTTTGTATTGGAGGACTTCCTTTTTACCCTTAGGCAAGAACATCACAGTATAAATTATATTTGTATAAATTATATTTGACTGTCAGCACTACTGTTTATAGTATGTATGTTGTTGCTTTGCTCTTGGAAAAGGTTAATAAAACAGGGAACCATTTCAGCATCTTGAGACAGGTCAGATCTAAGTTCAGTATGGGAAATTCCTAACTATTAATAAGTGGTCCAGAATAAAGTCACACCATTTAGCTGCCCCCTCCTTTAGCATAAAACAGCTCCTTGTGTCAGTGAAATATTGCCACATATGACTTAATAGTCTCTGGTTAACATTTAATTAGCAAATACGCTAACCTAAATTTAAAGTAGGCACAGCTGTAGGAGAGCAGTAGAATATTTCTAGGTATGTTGTAATATCATAGGAATATAAATATGTGCCATTTAGAGTTGCCAGCCATTATTCCACCTACATAGATGGTATTTTCACTTTTAGTTGCGCCACCAGAAAAGAATCTTACCAGCAAAGCAAAAGCTTGCCCCTAATTAAATCACATGTATAAAGGCCTCATCCAAAGCTCACTGCAGTCAATTAAAATACTATTATCTCAAACTTTTAAAACACCATTGAATTCTATCATGTATCCAATTTTTATTCAGACTAATTTTTCACATTTGGATTTTTATTAATGGTGACATAGGTTAAGAATCAAGACATTTAGTTTCAGAATCTTAAAAACAGGGGAGATTCGGTTCTCATTGCGGTATTTCTGTGGGTTCGTCAGTTCTTGACATGGCTACCTGGTTATTTAGGCCAGGGGTCTGCAAACTTTTTTTTCCACGGCCCCTTTCCATGGAGGGAAAAGTCTGGCAGCCCCCCGAGGCGGATATGTCCGCCGAAATGCCGCTGCAAAAACCGGAAGCTGCCAGCAGCATTTTAGCAGGACCAAAATAGCCCGACTGGGATTTTGGTGGTCTCGGCAGCAGCGCTGGGGTCTCGCGCACCCGCTGGGGGGGTCTCGCGCACCCCCTGGGGGGTTCTCGCAACCCCCCGGGGGTGCACGCACCCCAGTTTGACGACCACTGACTTAGGCAATGTCTACACTACCACAGGATCGACGCTGCTGTAACTGATGCACCAGAAGTCAATTTAGCAGTTCTAGTGAAGACCCACTAAATCAACAGCAGAGCACTCTCCAGTTGACTCTGGGAACAAGAGCAGTAAGGTAAGTCGACAGGAGAGTGTCTTCCATCAACCCAGTGTAGACACTGCAGTAAGACAACCTAAGCTACATTGACTTCAGCTACATTACTCACATAGCTCAAGTAGCGTAACTTAGGTCAACTTACCGTGTAGTGCAGACATAGCCTTAAAGTCTGAACCAATGCCTATTCAAGTCAATGAATAGGAATTGGATTGAAACGCTAGTCAAATCTCTATTTAGGCATTCAGAACCACAAGTATCTATTATCAACCAGCAGACAACAGTGTCAAAGCCTAATGACCATTGCATAGGAAATTCATACCAATACACTGTTGTCTTTTAAATGAAACAAGAGACCCAGCTATGTGAGCACAGCAATTGTCAACTTGTGACAGGAATGATGTTGTTGTTCTCTAAAACCTTGTATCCCATCTATACTAGGCCATGAAGAGAGGTGTTTAAATACAGTTTAAAAACTGAAGAGAGGTGTTTAAATACAGTTCCAACAAAACTTAATAAAACAGAGGTGTTGGCTGACCAGTGTGCGTTTCCCCACACTCCAGGAAAATATCAAAAACATTGAGGGGAAAAGAATGCCTTCTCTGTTGCACTGTCTCCTCTCTTCTCATGACATATGGATCACTGTCAACTGGAACTCCAGAAATGGTTGGAGGTGGTGCTGGAGCAAGGGTGGAAAACAGATGCGATGCTTCTTTCATTCGAGAACCCAGAGGACCAAGTGAAAAATTCAGAAGGAGATATTACCGCTACATCTTGTATTATGTCGTTCTTGGTCTCTTCGGACCCTACTCAGAGGAACAGAAGCCATTGGCTATGCAGCTGCAGTAAGGACAATGCTGTCAGATGACAGGCTTTGGCAGAGAAGCAACTGTTCCTAAAGGTTCCTGTCTCCATGAAGGCAAGTACTTTCAGAGATTCTTGAGATCCACAATGACAAAAGGTGAAGTGACTTCCAAACTCTGCTTCCCCCAATCCTCATCTCACGGCAAAGAGAATAGTGGTAGGAAAATTATGAAAGAACCTTGCACTGTTTTCCTCCGAATTAGATCTTGATCACAGATCCGATGCTCTGGAACTGCTCTGTATGAAGCCAGACAGGATTCTGGGGGTAGCAGGACTCCCCTCAAGGCATGCTTTCCAGGGCAAGAAGCCTTTTTGGCTATGGCCTTCCTGGATCTGACCTCGGAGCATTCAGCACCTCTGTTCTCACCATGCACTTCCCACAGTGGGTCCACCTGGATGGGACCCCTGGGGAAACTGGAAGGGCCCTGCATCCCAACTTCACAGTGAGCAGTGACTCTCAGTCAATGTGTAAAACAGAAGGTTTATTAGTGAAAAGAAACACAGCCTAAAACGGAGCTTGTTAGAATAGAAAGCAGGACCATGCACCAAAGACCACAATGGGGGGACCCAGGACCTGGTGCCCCCGGGTGCTCCCTCTGGCTCCCCTACAGGAGACTGACGCTTCCAGCGGCCCAACCTCCATCAAACCCATTGCCTCTCTTCCAGTCTCTCTCTTGCTTCCTGGGCAACGTGTCATCTAGTCGCATCCATTTCTGGTTCTCAGCTTACGAAGGGCACCGTCCATTGCTTACGTGCAGGCAGCTTGAGCAGCCTCACCTGTCCATGGAGGTCTGAGCAAAAGTCACAAACCTTATTCCCAGCACCTAGGCATTGGTGTAATACACCAGGAAACTGAGGTACACGCAGTATTCATGCAAAATAGTAAGACTGACATATACACAACAAAACAAGAGGAAAAAACCCTTCATCACACCCTCTCCTGTGAGTGTTTCTGAATGCAGAGGCGATCCAGCCCAATAATAAGGCCTTCTTTAAAAAGTGTGTTAGATACTAAATATACTGAAACCAAGTTTAAACGCTGTTTTTAAACTCAGCTCCTAGCTCACTGTATATGAGTATTGTAGGGGGCTTATCTTGTTGCCGGGAGAAACGAGGCTTCACACAGGTGGCTAGTTGGAAAGTGGTGAGTTTATTGGAGGGAGCGGCCTTTCGTGCGGGGGGGCTTATCTGCCAGCACAGCCGCAATACAAGATGACTGACACACCCGGGCGATGTCCAGAGAAGCCCAAGGAGGAAGCTCAAGAAGGAAGCCCAACACACAGGGGCGTGTCAGCACAGATATACTCATACTCATTTGCATCTCATACATACTCATCTCATTAATAGCAAGCAACAAGCTGATTGATTACACGCTGTCCTGCTTCAGTTTCCCTATTTAGTTTCCCACGCATTCATTCTCACACAGACAGGGTAAACACTCATGCAGCTGGGAACTGGTTCCCAAACACACAGATGACAAGAATCCAAGGTCTCTCTCAGATTGATACCATCATTATGCACTCTCCTGGAGCTGACTCAGAAGCGTAACTGCGCTTTCTAGTGGTTGCCCGTCACAATGTCTTCCGGTCCTAACAATGAGGCTATGGGATAACGTTGAGCAAGGTATAGATGAGCTACACACTACTGCTTAGGAATCGTGAATGATTCCCATAAGCTCATCTAGCTATGGTTGTTGCTACAATAGTCTGTGTGACTCACCTAGTTTTTAACATGCTCATCATGTTAAAAAAAAAGACTGGAAAAGAGGCAATGAGTGTGGCTGCTGGAAGCAGGTCAGTCTCCTGTTGGGAAGCTGGAGGGGGCAGCCAGGAGGCACCAGGCCTTGGGCCCCCCAAGATGGTCTTTAGTTCACCCTCTGCTTAAAAAAAGTCCCCGTAGCTGAAATGTTTACAGTGGTGCCCATAACTTGTACTAAGCCACTATCTAGTCATAATTTTAAAATTAAATTTACTTGGACTATTTTTTTAACATAATACAAGAAGGCTTTAGTGTTTTAACATAATTCCCCATTTTTGATAGTGTGCCTCTTTTCTGTTGACTCAGTGAATTGAAAACTAATGCAATACTATGTATGTCTTCTCCCATCAACATGCGAGTAATTCAAGCATTTGTCTTCCATTTCTTCTAATGGGAGGTACAAGCATAAAGAGCTCTTCATTCCACAAGGAGAAAAATCAAACCTGATGACTTACATAGTGTATATACACAGTATGCTGAAAGAAAGTGGATCTATTTAAAGAGTCTCTATTGTAATTCATATTCCATCCCAAACTGCTAACCAGGCAAAGAAAATACCTTTACAAGGGCAAATGTATTAATCCAAAGTGCAGTAGTCAGTGGTATATCGTAGGAGATAAGCGAGACAGGTTTTCCAACTGAGAGTTCATTCCACTCCCTCCCACCAGTATCAGAAGTTGCAAGCATATAAAGATTCACAGGCAGTAAAATGGCTCTGTCAACAAGGCTCGAATAATCACAATATCTATTTCAGTAAAGTCAGTCTCATGGCAATATAAAACTTCACAAGGCAAAATAAAAACAAAATGAGATTCCACTGCTGAACGTATCCAGTTTGTTTTCTTTTATTTCAGTCTTTTTAGTAAACTTATCATATTTCTTAAGTATTCCATTCATATTTCATTAGAACCTGCAATTTACAACAGTTTGGCAGCTGGTTGTCCCTTCACAGAGCCCCACTGACTTTAATAACACCCTAAGCCAGTTAAGGAGCCTTCCCATATGCTGTAAATTGCAGGATCAGGGCCTTAATATACTTTTTAAAAAAAAAAATACTTCAAAAAATGTATCTTCATGCAAGTAATTTTCCATTAGCAAAATACAACAATTTCCCATAAAATATTCCCCAGTTTTAAACGGTGATGGGGAAAAAACAGTTACCAAAGAGAGAGTAGCAGTGTTTTAAATATTCTGTGTGGATTATTGAAATATTTGTCATGTTTGCATTAAAGAAACTGCAGAATTACACTTCTGGCCTATCTAGGGAGGAGAAAAACTATAAGAAGATATGTGATTTTCTTCAAACCAAAGAGTTCCCAAGTGGAAGTCATAACGTGATGCTAGAAATTACGCTGTTGAGAAAAGGCCCTGTAACCCTGCACTGCATATAATTTTATGAAAATATGCTAATGAGTGTGAATATAATGTAACTGGAATATGCTTCATATAAAAGGTTTCATTACAAAACATATAACCTACTGAGTGTGGTCATCCTATTTGTATAAATGTACCACTCTTGTATCTGAAACTAGAAATATAAATTTCAGGTCCTATTGTAATTATGCAAAGTTTGGGCCATTAATGGTGGTTTGGAACCTTGATGGCTCCCATTAACCAGGACAATTGAGTCTAGATGGCTCTGTTTACTTTCTAGCCTTCCTGTGAGTCAGGCCAGGAAGAATGAAGGCTTTTAGGGTCGCACAGGATATGTGATCATGTCACCGGGATACTGGAATCCATCTTAAACCTGGTGCTTTTCCATTTAAAAGGGGAGTGGGACCCAGAGAGACAAGAGATTGTGTCAAAGCTATAAAAGGCGGTAGAACAGAACAAAGGGGGCTGCAGTCATGAGAAATCCCCAGGCTACCACCTGAGCCAGAACAAAGACTGTACCAAGGGAAAGAATTGGGCCCAGACTAGAAAGGAGTTTAGTCCGTGAAAGAAGCTTATTGGAACATCTCTGGGGGTGAGATTTCATCTGTAATCAGTTTATTAATGTATTAGGCTTAGACTTGAGTGTTTCTGCTTTATTTTTCTTGGTAACTCACTTTGTTCTGTCTGTCATTACTTGGAACCACTTAAATCCTACTTTTTATATTTAATAAAATCACTTTTGCTTATAAATTAACTCAGTGTAAGTAAATTCCCGGGGGAGCAAACAGCTGTGCATATCTCTCTATCAGCGTTATTGAGTGTGGACAATTTATGAGTTTACCCTGTATAAGCTTTATACAGAGTAAAATGGATTTATTTGGGGTTTGGATCCCATTGGGAACTGGGTATCTGTGTGCTAGAGTCAGGAGGACTTGTTAAACTGTTTTCAGTTAAGTCTGCAGCTTTTGGGGTTCAGACCTGGGTCTGTGTTTGCAGCAGACTAGTGTGTCTGGCTCACAAGACAGGGTACTGAAATCCGAAGCTGGCAGGGAAAACGGGCTCAGGGGTAGTCCCAGCACATCAGGTGGCAGTCCCAAGCGGGTCTCTGTGACCCAACCTGTCGCAGGTCCATCAGGCATTTTATAAAATTATTCAAAGTAAAGTTCCATCTACACAATTAAACACAGCCCAAGATATAATATGGACTGGTCTTACATGTATCAATGGGACCAAATCTTGTTCTAATTACATGAAGCAACTGTACTTTAGCACTATTATAAGTCAAGGCTAGAGAATAGAGTGGTGTCATTCATCCATGCAAGCTCAAACTGTTATAGCATGGTCATTTCAAACACGTTTAAAAACAATATTGACCATTATCAAACTTAGCATATTAAAGGAGCCTTATATCTCCTTACTTTTCTCAAAGTGAGGCCAATCCAAGGATGTGTGAGGTCCCAACCAAAGTAGAGAAAGATTATAAGAAATCGGGCCATAAGTCATTTGTCCTTCTGGTCCTGCTGTCAAAGGGCGTCGAAAAGTCTGAATTAATTACAATACAAATAATAAAAATAGTTTCCTCTACCTTTGTACCTGCTATTGGAAAAGATAATACATCTTAACCCATGAGTTCCAAGGCTCCCAAAATAGATGCTTGCCTTATTTCTCCTTAATGTTAGTCCCCCATCAAACCCTATAGGGCTTGTTAACACTCATGTGCTTCCTCTAAGAACAACACAGAGAATGAAACACCTTAGAAAAACTTTTGCTTGAAAGCCTTCCAGGAAACAACTCACTTTAATCATGTCAGAGAACTCTTCTGTCGCCCCAGATACCAGAAAATAATATTTACTTCCAATGCCAGCATTAGTGAAAAATATGAGAGGAACTCAACATACTTCTATTTACAAAAAAGCTACTGTAATTAAAGACATTTTCTTGACAAAACAAAAACAAAAAGAACACATTTCCAGCCAAGATAAATGTCCCTTGCTGGCTGACAAAAGATACAGTAGGCCAAGAAAAGCAAGAAAATAACATCAAAGAATCCATGCTTTATTATTAATGAAGTTCACTTAGTGTCATTATGCCTTGGGCTCCCTATGATACAAGTACAATCAATAAACATTGCATTTCTTTATCTACTAGAACAGGGGTCTCCAAACTTTTCAGCCCGAGGGCCGCATTAGCTATCAAATAGCAGTTCGGGGGCCGACAACACACTCGAGGTCCAAATAAAAAAGAATCAAAACATGGATGTTGTTTTTTATTATTTATTTAATATTATTTTATTCAGTTATTATTTAATAACACATTGATACACTACACATGAACACCTGTTCACCACACATGAACACTACACATGAACACCTGTTCACTACACATGAACACTACACATGAACACCTGTTCACTACACATGAACACTACACATGAACACCTGTTCACTACACATGAACACTACACCTGTTCACTACACATGAACACCTGTTCACTACACATGAACACCTGTTCACTACACATGAACACTACACATGAACACTACACATCAACCCCCCAACTGACCCACCCAGCCAGGTCTCTCCCCCCAAAACCTCCTTTCCTCCAACCCCCCCCCCCCCGCCAAATGACCCACCCAGCCAGGTCTCTCACCCCAAAACCTCCTTTCCTCCAACCCCCCCCCAACTGACCCACCCAGCCCGGTCTCTCACCCCAAAACCTCCTTCCCTCCAACCCCCCCCCCCCAAATGACCCACCCAGCCAGGTCTCTCACCCCAAAACCTCCTTTCCTCCAACCCCCCAACCCCCCAAATGACCCACCCAGCCAGGTCTCTCACCCCAAAACCTCCTTTCCTCCAACCCCCCCCCCCCCAAATGACCCACCCAGCCAGGTCTCTCACCCCAAAACCTCCTTTCCTCCAACCCCCCCCCAAATTACCCACCCAGCCAGGTCTCTCACCTCAAAGCCTCCTTTCCTCCAACCCCCCCCCCCCCAAATGACCCACCCAGCCAGGTCTCTCACCCCAAAACCTCCTTCCCTCCCACCCACCCCCCAACTGACCCACCCAGCCAGGCCTCTCACCCCAAAACCTCCTTTCCTCCCACCCACCCCCCAACTGACCCACCCAGCCCAGTCTCTCACCCCAAAACCTCCTTCCCTCCAACCCCCCCCCCAAATGACCCACCCAGCCCGGTCTCTCACCCCAAAACCTCCTTCCCTCCAACCCCCCCCCCCAAATGACCCACCCAGCCCGGTCTCTCACCCCAAAACCTCCTTCCCTCCAACCCCCCCCCCCAAATGACCCACCCAGCCAGGTCTCTCACCCCAAAACCTCCTTCCCTCCAACCCCCCCCCCCAAAATGACCCACCCAGCCAGGTCTCTCACCCCAAAACCTCCTTTCCTCCAACCCTCCCCCCCCAAATGACCCACCCAGCCAGGTCTCTCACCCCAGACCGGTTCGGCGCCTGGCAGTGGGTGGCTCCTTGTTTCGCCGCCTGTAACTGCGTGGCGGTGCGGCGCGTCCCGGCCCCAGCTCTGAGCCGTCCCTGGCCGGCGGCAGCAGCCGAGCACGTGGCGCGTCCCGGCCCCGGGGCGGCAGCCGAGCACGCGGCGGGTCCCGGCCCCGGGGCGGCAGCCGAGCACGCGGCGGGTCCCGGCCCCTGGGCGGCAGCCGAGCACGCGGCGGGTCCCGGCCCCGCGGCGCGTCCCGGCCCCGCGGCGGCAGCCGAGCACGCGGCGCGTCCCGGCCCCGCGGCGGCAGCCGAGCACGCGGCGCGTCCCGGCCCCGCGGCGGCAGCCGAGCACGCGGCGCATCCCGGCCCCGCGGCTGGCGGCCCGCGCGGCGCTTCCAGGCCCCAGCGCGGAGCCGTCCCAGCGAAAAGCTCAAAAGAGGCAAAAATTCCCTGAATAGCCAAAAAGATCTCCGCGGGCCGGATGAGAGGGCCTCGCGGGCCGCATCCGGCCCGCGGGCCGTAGTTTGGAGACCCCTGTACTAGAACAATCTGAGCTAAAAAGTAAGTTTGCCTCTTGATTTTTCTTTATAACCATTTGGGGGAACTGAAGTCTGTGACATGTTTAAAAATCAGCTTCCACACACAGCAGGCAAAATCACCAGGGGTTTTAAAATGAGAAGTGAGAACAACAAGGCGACTAGGGTCAAATGAACAGAGGAGATAATAAGGGAAAAAAGTAAATCAATTAATAAGGAGAAGTCTGACCTTGTAAAGCTTTAAACAGTATTCATTTAAAATCAATAAAAATACTACAGAGTGAGTCTGGGAAAAGAAATCAGAATTAGTACGTTTCCCTATCCTTAG
This sequence comes from Sternotherus odoratus, assembly GCA_032164245.1. Taxonomy (NCBI): domain Eukaryota; kingdom Metazoa; phylum Chordata; order Testudines; family Kinosternidae; genus Sternotherus; species Sternotherus odoratus. The sequence goes on from JAVMKO010000002.1 coordinate 100,566,567, forward strand.
TGCAAGTCTTAGTTCACCCAATGGATTTTTCCATTAATTATAGCTTGAATATCATAGTAATTGACTAAAAAAAAGAAAATGCACAAATGAAATGTCTATACCACAGTGAGAGAGAATTTAGATTTCACCAGACGTCCTGAAAAAAGGACTGGATGGGGAAGGAAGAGAACAAACTATACTGTAAACATGAGCAGCAAAAACATCTAGAAATTCCCACCCAATCTTTCTTCCCCAAGCAGCATCCCCCTCTCTGTTCATATTGTACTTCCTCCGTGATATCAAGGCTAATGTGTCAATGTAAGAAACAGGTAGCTTTTCATATTTAAAATAACCTCCGTAGAGATTAGATATTTGGCCATTTCCTGGACATTTCCTATTTTAAGATCTGTACGCTAAATCTGTCCAGTGTAGATCATGAACTGCACAAGGAAGGGACTCTGTCTTCTTTTATGTTTTTAATGGCTCAGTGCCCATGGACAGACATTAATAAATTAAAATAAAAGTGAATGAATGCAAAGATTTCTAGAAAGATATGCTTTACAATGAAAATAAAAGAAAAAGCAATAAGCTATATCGTATGGTTCTTAGAAACTTTAGTGATAGAAGCACTATTAATACCCTTCCAGACCCAATAAATTAAAAAAAGGGTCAAAATGAAATAAACATTTTTTTTATTGTAAACATGGATTAAAATTTTACAAAAAAATCTTGAATTGGTTATTTTCACTCTGCATCGGATTTTGTATACTCTAAAAAACACAGACCCATCACAAGGCAGCATCTCCAAAAGAGAGAAAAGAAAAGTAAGTGTGCAAATCACTATTTGAAGCAGTAAGTCTCAATTCTCTCCAATGTTCCCTACAGAATCCTACATTAAATTCTAACTGCTGGATCTGTTATGGTTTGTCAATTACTTAGAACCAGATTCTGCTATCCTTGATCATGATGAGTCATTTATTCATCCAGTAGTTTCTTTGAGTTTAATGGGATCATTTGATGAGAAAGATACAAATCAATATATGTAAAAGTGGCAGGATCTGTCCCATAGCAGTTTCTTGGTACCTCCACAACCCTGAATCCCATTATTTCCTTTATTAAAGTATTAGAGATAAAGAAATCATTAACACTATATGAAGGCCAAAAGCAGGAGTCTGGCATGGTCCTCCAAATATGAAAACAGACTTAGTTTTCTATTTCAAAAGAAAAAGCTGAGAAAGTTTTTTCCTGAAGGCAAAAGTACTCATGCTAAATGGTGGATAGCTGAGGAAGAGGAGGAGTAGAAAGCTCAATTTGTGTGTCAAGTACTTACTAGCATCAAGAGGTGTTCTCTTCTCAGTTCTAAATCCTTTTCTTTGTAAGCTTTGGTCAACCTACTCTTCTGGTCTTGCCTTTACTTCAAAAGGCTTGAGACACAAATTCAGTCTCCTGTGCGATTAAAAGCCTACGAAGAGAAGAAGAAAAGAAAATATCATCCTTTTTGAGGTGGTAGTGAATATATAGAGAGTATTACCCACACCCGTGTTTCCTTATGCTTCTGAGAGACTTCTCAGACCCTCAGGACTGTCTACTGAATTGCAGGTCTTCCACTAATGTCATGACTGTGGATGCTGCAGGTTTCATGGTCACAAGCATTGCAGCCATGAAAAGTGATATTGTATAGAATACTGAAAGAATACCGATTCCAGAAAGACTGCAAATAAGTTATTGCTGGAAGCCTATTGTTATTATAATTCCCTGAATTTATGGAATACAATATATTGCTGATTGTTTTTTTAATAAAATGAAGTTTTGATCTCTCTCACTCTCACACACACACTTCAATTAGCCAAGAGAAACCCAGACACTGGTTGTGAGTCAGATGACAGAAAAGTATCATACTTTTTGATTTTCTCACTGGGGGACATAGTACTGTCTGGTCTGCCTAGAAAATCACAGAATTGACTAGAGCATGAAAATATGGTCCCTGAAACTCATCAGCTACACCTATATGAAATGGATGCCAACAAACAGGACAAAAGCTTGGAGAGAACCATATCACAGAGTAATGTCCATGGCGAAAGTGAAGCTTTAAAATATATATATATATATAGCAAGAATTTTTTTAAACTGCAATCACGACAGCATTTTTTCAGGATTTGTGAACCCACTCGTGATTAATCACTGAGTCAGATATTCTGAGTGAGCCAAGAATAAAGTGGTGGCTCTGAGCCACAGCAAAATTCAAATTCAGTCACTCTGAAATCTCTATATATAAAAGTCAAATGGTGTATGCGTGCATGTATGCGTGTATGTACGTGCACTTACTCCTTCCACACCATTTGAGCTAGAGACTTGAAATTTGGTACAGTTAGAGGTCTTGGGGTCCTAATCAGGGTAAGTGTCGAAAATTTTTCAAATCTCACCTCTGACGCCCCCCAGGGGTGAAATTCTTTAAAGGCCAAACACATCAGCTGGGCAGCTGCTGTTCTCTGTGACATAGTTATGATGTCATAATACCACCTCCAACAGACCCTACATTCGCTCAGCTCTCTGCCCCCTCCCCCCTCCAACGGACCCCGCACTCGCTCAGCTCTCTGCCCCCTCCCCACCTCCGATGGACCCGAGTTGGGTTTGGTCGGAGGGTAAGTGAGGTAGGGGTGTCGGGTTTGGCCGGGGGGGTAAGTGAGCCGGGGGTGTTGGGTTTGGTCTGGGGGGGTGGGAAGGTGTCGGGGTGGGTGAGGGGTGAGGTGTGGGTGTCGGGGTTGGTCAGGGGATGTTGGGTTTGTTTGGAGGGGTAGAAGGGGGGTCGGGGTTGGTCGAGGGGTAAGTGAGGTGTGGGTGTCGGGTTTGTTTGTGGTGGTAGGTAGGGGTGTCGGGTTTGCTCTTTTCCCCCTCCCCCCTCCAATGGACCCCGCACTCGCTCAGCTCTCTGCCCCCTCCCCACCTCCGACGGACCCGAGCAACACCGGGTATTTTCGCTAGTAAAGTATAATTCCTTGTTTCCCAGAACTACAGTGCTTTCTGTACTAAAAATCTCAACATCAGCTAAAAAAGGAAGAAAAATGAAAATAACTAAATATGTTAGCTTGGCTGAATGACAACTATAGAAAAATGATGATAGCATAAATCACCAAGGAGAGAGAGAAATCGTTTGTAGATTGTCTCTGAAGGATATAACTAGGGGTAATGCGATTATATTAGAAAAGGAGGTTCAATCCAAATATGAGAAAACATTCCCTAAAGGTGAGATCTATTATACTGGGGAATATTCTCCTCAAGGGAGGGGAAGGTTATTTATGACTGGACAAAACACTAAAAAGTATAAAAATAGAAAACAGTTCTGAATTGATGCAGCGGCAAGCTAGAACACCTAACAAGCCTAGTCCATCTCTGATTTCTATGATTAAGTTTGTCAACACGATTTCATTATGCTAAATGACCATGCAATGAAAACACACTCACTTCCTGCAGGGTTTCTGTTCACAAAATAATATCTGATACAATATTAAGGTTAGTGGTATCTGTCTATGTTATTTAGGATCAAAACTACTATTGAAACTCAAAAGTGCTTGTGCTCCTAAGCCACGTAAGTGCTTTTGAAAGCCACCGCCACCATCTGTCCGTCCCGTCCCCCTCCCATGTTCAGTTCTGTTTCTGTAGGCAATTACAGGAAAATAAAGAAATTGCTAACTTTAGAAACAGAGTTATTCAGAACACCCATTTGTTATGAGGAAGTAATCCTATCCAGTGTGGGCAACAGAAAAACACTTTTTAAATTATAATCAAGTATGAAAATACTGGCTGAGAGCCAAATTCTGACTTGATTTGCATTCCTGATTTTCAATGGGTGGTGTAAAATCCAAACAAGGGCAGAACCGAACACTGAGTGGCACGGTCTATCATTGCGATCAAGGAGGAAGAGTGATTAAGAATAAGGAGAATCAGCAGCAGAAGGGATAAGATATCAAGTTTTTAGAAGTTGAAAAACAGTAATTAAAAAAGATGATAATACCATGACAATCAATTATCATTCCAACCCCAAAAGAAAAATAATCAACAGGAATAACAATATAACAGAAAAGCACATGCTCTCTCAAAGTGTTGAGTGCCATGTCATAAAGCTGAAATGATATACTGAAAAGAATAATTTAGGCAGCATATGACAAAGCTACAAATATGCCCTGGAGACTGCAACAGCTGCTCCACTTCACACAATTCTATATAGTCTCTGCAGGTATTTTGTTCAAATTCATTTTTCTGCTACTACAGATTTAGAATATTATCAAGTACACCAGATGCTTATGTTATTACATCATTCTCAAATTGCTCATTTATCTTAAGATACAAGGGAAAGAGAGGGCCAGCCAGCTTTCCTTCTTCCAAACCTGAACACAAGCAGCAAAGACTGCTGTCTAAATAAATAAATACCATCAAGGTATCAACTAATAACGTTCAGAAAACCTAGAACTCTGCCTAGGTTTGTTTATGCTAAGATTTTACACACATTACTAAATTCTCCCCCCTATTTGCATATAATCAAGCAAAAGCACAGTTTACACAAACAGACCAGTCCTGGTCCCATTTAAATCTGTGATATGAGTAAGATAAGAATCAGAGCCCATATGTTGAAGACAAGCATCACTTATTTTTGTGCAATACATGGCTTCCAAGAAAAGAAAAGCAAAACAAATGTATAACATGAATCACTCTATCCAACACCACCATCAACTTAAAAAAGAAAACACACTTGTCTGAATCTTGTTCCCACTGCTTGATTCAAGCAATCTACAATTACTATAACCGAAATAAAAGGGGGGGAATTGCCTTTTTTAGTTTATTTTTGCAGTTGACTGCACTTTGTGTATCCCTTTCTTCTGATCTGTCTTTTGTTTGTTTTGCATATATGTGTGGTTTTCATGCTGACACAGGAGAATGAAAAACGTTTTAAAAATAGGGCATGTGGTTGTGGACTCAGGAGCATGGATAATACCTGAATTTATTTTAAAATAATTTATTTAATGACTAGATTAAATTTCAAACTGACAGCATTCCTGTAAACAAGGTTTGCTTCAATATATTTTTGCCTTCTTCCTTAAAATTCTTTCGTATTTTGGAGATCAATCTGAGAGCAATAGAACCTCTAGTTCAATGGTGCCCAAACGTTTCCTGTCACACCCCTCTTACTCATATTGGAATCTGGCCACGCCTCCCCAACTTTACTGCACAATTGGCTCAGTAGAGGAGCTTGGGCTGAAGGCAGAGCTGGAGGGAGAACTGAGATGGGGGAAGAGCTGGGGCTAGAGGTGGAGCTGGCTTAGGGAGGAGCTGAAGGAAAGGGAGCGGAGTAGAACTGCAGCTGGGTCCGGAGTTGGGCTAGGTGATGTTTCCTCCTTTCATCCTGTGGGGGCTGACTCAAGTCCCACCATGCACCCCCCACTACGTTCCTCTGTACCCTCACGGGGGGGGAACACCCTACAGCTTAGTGACCAATGCTCTAGTTCCAATGACTGAAAGGAAACTAAACAGAGATGGAGTCATCACTGCACTAGCCTGTAAATTTACTTTTACGTACCTAACCTTTTCCAAGCCTTCCAGACTAGATTTCGAAAAGATTGCAGGTTTTTTTTAGAATCCCTTAAATCAGGGATCAGCAACCATCAGTAAGCACCCTTGGCGGGCCCGGACGGCTTGTTTACCTGTGCATTCGCAGGTTTGGCCAATCACAGCTCCCGCTGGCCAAGGTTTGCCGCTCCGGTCCAATGGGGGCTGCGGGAAGCGGCGGCCAGCACCGTGCCACTTCCCGCAACCCCCATTGGACCGGAGTGGCAAACCACAGCCAGTGGGACCTGTAATTGGCCTAACCTGTGGACACGGCAGGCCCCCATTGGACCGGAGCGGCGAACTGCGGCCAGTGAGAGCTGCGATCGGCCGAACCTGTGAACGCGCAGGTAAACAAACCAGCCGGGCCCACCAAGGGTGCTGCGTGCCAAGATTGCCAATCCCTGCCTTAAATATATGAATGAAGAAACAAAAAGTGTGGCTGTCTCTGAGAATTTGAGGAAGAATGTTATAAAGAATCTGCAAATAAAAATAGAAAATTCCACTTTAATATGTGTTTAGTGTCCCTGTTGCCCAGACCAAGAGAAGTATATGGCACAAAGACAATAAAAACCCTTCATTTCTTCTATTCATATTCCCTTAATTCACAAAGCCAGCCTATAATGACTCATTCTGTTATCTATAGCTACCAAGGAAACCCCAAGGAGTATGGTGCTGGCCATGAAAGTTCAGTTAATTGCATTTCTGTAGAACAATTACGAGTTTCTTAGAACAATTTTAATTTTGTTTTTAACAAAGAAGAATGTTTGAGAAGGTGTAATATGTAATTAAACAAAAATAAAATGTATTCTATATTGCTTGCTTGCTTTTCACAACATCCAAAGAACAGCCAAAAGAAAACAACTTGTGTGTGTGCAGTGTATAAATATACACACAAAGAGGTTATTTTACAGTCAATATTGTGGTATTTATCTGTATTATTTACACACAAAGCATTATTTTATAAACACACTGTAAACTGGATCAGAAATGTAGCTGATGGAATTTAAAAAACTCAAGCACCAGTGCAGGTTAAATATCAGTTTAATCAGTGAAAAGGGTGCACCACAAACACACCTTTTCTGAAGATAAACTCATTCACTATTTCAATAGCATGTAATAGATGGACTGTGATGTTAGAAACATGGCTGCACCAAATAATAGATATTGGTGATATTATATTTTAAAAAATCAATTACAGATACTGGTGTGATATGAACTACGATGCCAACCTTATGCTAGTAGTGACAAAACTACCAGCAAAGCTGGAAGTTGGAGCTATTCTATGTGCAGGGCCTGAAAAATCTGGATGCTTACAGTGCAGATGGGAGAAAAATAGAGGCTGATGGTGCGGCTGTGGCGAAGGAGCAATAACCCATAGAGCAGAGGAGGGTAAATCTAGGACTTATTAAATAAACAAGGAGAACCTAGTAACTGAATTATAACCTCATAATTCACAGCTGTTTATTCCATGAGCCATACGCTGTACAGGAGGGGTGTGTGTGTGTGTGTGTGTGTGTGTGTGTGTGTGTGTGTGTGTGTGTGTGTGTGTGTGTGTGTGTGTGTGTGTGTGTGTGTGTGTGTGTGTGTGTGTGTGCAGACAGTAGGTAACATATACCCTTTGTCGGAGCCAATTCTAACAAAGCTGGGACTGCTTGCAAAATCTTGGGCCCACAACTGCAAGATTAAATGCATTACCTCTCTCCACCTATCAAACTCCCATGTAAACTCAGCCTCAGGAAAGGGTGTATGTTCTTGTGGAAAGAATAAGGAAACTGGTGGATGGAAGTTTCCTGGTAAACCGAAAGAGACAGAGGGGAACCTTTGCTACACTTCCCAGGGACATTTTTCCTGAGAGTCCTTGTGCTATCAACCGGCCTCAAAGCTCTCAAACAGCATAAAGCAAATCATGCTCAACACCATGTGACACCTGACCACAAGAAAGAGTCCTCACATTACCATAACTTAATAGATTCATGGAGGCTAAGGCCAGAAGATATCATCCAATCATCTAATCTGACCTCCTGCACATGACAGGCCATTACATTTCATCCAACTATCCCCATATTAAGCTCAAAGAATGCAAGGCCTGAGGGACCATTGTGATCATCTAGTTTGACCTCCTGTACCACACGGGCCATAGAACTTTCCCAAAATAATTACTAGAACATACTTTTTAGAAAAACATCCAATCATGATTTTAAAATTGTCTGTAATAGAGAATACACCAGGACACATGGTAAATTTCCCAATGGTTAATTACCCTCACTACCAAAAATATACAACTTATTTTCAGTCTGAAAGTCTGAACCAGCCATTGGATCATGTTATATCTTTCTCTGCTAGACTAAAGAGCCCATTATAAAGTATTTGTTCCCTAGGTAAATACTTATAGACTGTAATCAAGTTATTCCCCAACATTTTCTTAGTTAAGCTAAATAGATTGAGCTCTTTGGCATAAAAGCATGTTTTCTACCCCTCTAATATTTTTGTGGCTCTTCTCTGATGCCTCTCCAATTAATCAATACCCTTGAACTGTGGGCACCAGAACTGGACACAGTATTCAAGCAGGGGTCACACAGTGCCAAATACAGCAGTAAAATAACCTCTCTACTCCTATTCAAGATTCCCTGTCTTATGCATCCTGAGCTGTGTTACTTTTGCTAGACCAAAGCATTTCAGTCCTCATGAAACTAAACTGTGTGCAATAAATGGAGAAACAGGTACCAGCAATGCTCAAAGGAACCTGCAATAACAGTGAATTGATTTAGGCGAGATATGACCAAATATGCCCATAATCTGTGGTGTTCCCACAATGTGGAGCCTTCCTATGACCGTAGGTTTGGCAACGTTGTTTGAATTAGCCATAGGATTTTAAGATTGAAATTACTGATTTTGGGGAGCAGTTCAAACAAGTAATATTGGACTGATATTAGTTATTGACTCCTAGATCATCCTATCCCTCTCATACCATGTAACCTTTCAACTACCCAACCTCTTCCTCTCATACTGCCTTCTCAACTTTCACTTTGATAATCTCTTCCTCTCCCCAACTTCAACCAGAAGAGCTCCTTAAGTGTTTGTAATACAAAGAACTAACCCAACTTCTGGCTGACAACACTCTGTCCATATGATTTGAATGTTACATCTTTTCTCCTGCCCTTTTTCTGATTGTGTCTTTTAAGGACTCAAGTCTACAACCATTTAAGAACACAAGAAATTTTATGCATGACAGCAGTCCTATTAAATTCAATAGGGCTACTTATTTGCATAAAGTTACTCTGGTGTGCAAGTGTTTGCAGCATTGGAGCCTTAGGACAGTGGTTCTCAACCAGGGTACGCGTACCCCTGGGGGTACATATAGGTCTTCCAGGGGATACATCAATTCATCTAAATATTTGCCTAGTTTTACACCATATACATAAAAAGCACTAGTGAAGTCAGTACAAACTAAAATTTCGTACAGACAATGACTTGTTTATACTGCTCTATATATATACAATGAAATGTAAGTACAATATTTATATTTCAATTGATTTATTTTATAATTATATGGTAAATATGAAAAATTAAGCAATATTTCAGTAAGAGGGTACTGTGACACTTTTGTGTTTTTATGACTGATCTTGTAAGGAAGTAGTTTTTAAGTGGGGGTGAAACTGGGGCTTACACAAGGAAAATCAGATTCTTGAAAGGGATACAGTAGTCTGGAAAGGTTAAGAGCCACTGCCTTAGGACATGCATTTAACTTTAACAATTCTAATTAAGTTTATCTTTCCAAATGCAAGATCCTGTGTTTTGATTAAGAAGTATTGTACCCTAAAATATGTGACAGAGAAGTCTATCACAAGCCATTTAAAGACACTGATTTTGCACTGACAACCGAAGAAACACACTGTTGAGGTCAGTGGCAAAGGTGCGGAAACAATTTGTATAGTGGGGTGCTGAAAGCCATTGACCCAGACTGTAAACCCTGTATATGATGGAAACCACTTCAAGCCAGGGGGTGTGACAGCACTCCTAGGGCTTGTCTTCACTTGAGCCAGCAGGGATCGATCTTTTGGTGATCGATTTATCGCGTCTTGTTAAGACGCGATAAATCAACCACCAGCGGCTCTCCCGCCGACTCCGGAAGTCCAGCTCCTCAAGAAGTGCAAGCTGGAGTCGACGGGGGACCGCGCCGCCGACCGCCGTGAGGATGGGAGGTAAGTCGGCTGTAGAGACGTCGATTTCAGCTACATTATTAACGTAGCTGAAATTGCGTATCTACAGTCGATTTCCCCCCCCTCCCCCCCCCAGTGGAGACCAGCCCCTAGTTTCAGCATCTACGATCAGTGGAGACCGGGTGTGCACACGGGTCAACCTGTGTGGTTCTCAATGCAGGACTGAGATCTAAGGGCATGGTTAGACTGGCGCTTTGCGGCGCAAAAACCCTCCAGTAGCGCAATAATTTTCGTAGCGAACACACTGCTTGCATCCGACGAAGTGGGTATTAGCCCATGAAAGCTTATGCTTCAAAACTTTATAGTTAGTCTTTAAGGTGCCACAGGACTTTGTTACCTCTGCTATTCCAGACTAACACAGCTACCTCTCTGATTCTTGACACTTCAAAGGGAGATTTTGTGAAATGACTCACTGTTTAAAGCGCAAGTATTAAACCTCCTTTCCCAGAGTGATAAGCCTTTTTGCGCTAGGGCTATAGTGCAAGGGTGGGAATGTGGACACCCATGGGATCTCTTGCATGCCTCCGAGCCATGTAAAGCCATCAGCAAGCCATTGAATGCCATCAGCAAGCCATTAAAGACAATCAACTTGCCATGTAAGGCAAATGATGTGTTGTTTTATAAAAGCGGAAGTAGCTTTGCAGTTTCTCTCTAACAACTCACACAGCAAATAACCAGTGAAAATGCTTGCGGATGGAGCTGTGTGTCTGAAATAGACAGCCTGTCAGTTTTTGCTAATGAAAACTAACTGACAGCCAGATCTTGTCTCCCTGTGAACAACTTCCCAGTTCCCCCTCCTTTGCAAAGCACATTGCACCCAGCTGAATGCTGGGATACCTGCCCTATCCCGCAACTACTACTGCCGCCAGAAGCGCTACAAATGTATCCATTATTTAGCGCTACAAGGTTTCAATCTGCACAGGCTTTAGCTTGATACCTATTGCGCTACATTGGGAAGCGCTACAAATAAACGCGCTATAATCTATAGTCTAACCATACCCTAAGTGAGGAAACTTTCAAATAATGATGAGAAAGGATTCAATCCTGCAAACACTTACACCTACGTATAAATGTTTGCAAGACTGCCCCAAATCCTGCAAGCAAGTTTGCAGTCAGACCTTGCTGAACCAAATTTAAAGCTGACAATTTTTCAAGAAAATTTCCTCACTATTGACAAGGCCTGTGGGCTTGACTGTGGTCTCCCACCAGTACAAATCAAGAGTAGTATAACTGGAATTACAGCAGAATAAATCTGACCTGCATTAGTAAAAGCACAAAAATAAGGTGTTTTAGGAGCTCTAGAGATGTACAGAGGAATGTCTCCCTTTTCAATATTTTGTTTGCAGGATTAATAATGTGCATGGGACAGAGAGTTCTGGTTTCTAAGGATTTAGCAAACACTATCTAACATTTCATTATGAGAAACAGGAAGTGAACATGTTCAATGAAGACTGTAGAGTTGGTTGAAAAATGGAGATTTTGTGGGATATTTTGAAAACTTCCATTTTGCAGGGACCAGTTTTCCATGAAACGTTGAGATTTAAATATACATATTATATATACACATATATATGTATACACACACACACACACACACACACATTTTTAGCCAAAATCTTGTTCAAAATAGTCACTGAACGTTTAGTAATTAAAATGTTAAGCAGCACTTTGAAACAATTTCAACAGGAGTTATGATATATAAAAAGGAGAAAAGCATCCTGTTGCCTGGAAAAAACAACAAAAATATCAAAGAGGTGATCCGTTTTTGCTGAACAGGTCCACAGGAAGGAACCCTCACTATTCATCAGAACACTTTTCACAAGTATCAGAGGGGCCGCCCTGTTAGTCTGTAATGTATCCACAAAACTAACACAGTTAACAAAGTCCTGTGGCACCTTAAAGACTAACTATGAAGTTTTGAAGCATGAGCTTTCGTGGGCTAATACCCACTTCGTCGGATGCAAGCAGTAGAAGTGTTCACAAACAGGCAGTTATAGAAAAGTAGGTAAGAGCCAGGTGGGAGGTGAAAAGGTTAGTCCAATTAAGCTGAGCCAGCTTGTTATCTCCGATCAGGGAGTGTGGATTATTCGTCTAGCATTTGAATGGGGTCTGTGGACATGGAGAGATGAGAAACAATGCCTGTAATGAGCCAACCATTGTAGATCCCGGTTCAATCCCAAAGTGTGTGTGCCGAATTTGCAAATGAATTGAAGCTCTGCAGTCTCTCTTTGCAGTCTGGATCTGAAGTTCCCTTTCTGCAGAATGGTGACCTTTAAATCCGCAATAGTGTGTCCAGGCAGGTTAACTCTGCTATTCCAGACTAACACGGCTACCACCCTAAAACTAACACAGTTTCCACCCACCTTAATCTTTCAGGAGGCAGGGGCAGAGTTAAGGGTCTTTGTTCTGAGCACTTCACTGTGCAACCTGGGGCCAATACTCTCTTTATCCCTAAATAAATCCAACAGGAACACAGTAATATTTATAACGCGCGGGGGGGGGGGGGTTGTCTCAGGCCCAGAGCAGCCCCCCAATAGCTTCTCAGGGGAGGCTGTGAACGCCCATCCCCGTGGCCGGGAGGCTGCCCGCCAGAGGCCTGGGAAGCGGCTCTGCCCCCCTGTAGGGGCCGTCCTGCCCGCCCCGCCGGGGACCCTCTCCCCACGTGCGGCCACCGCAGGGACCCTCCCCGCCGCCACTCACCGTCCCGCTCGGTTCCCTCGGCCCGCGAGCCCGGCGCTGTAGCTGTCCGAGCCCCGCCTGACACGCCGCGAGCGGAGGCCGCCGGCCGGGATCGAGGCGCTGGGTGCCGAGCGGCAGAGCTGCAGCCGGGCAGGGGGCGACCCCGGTTCCCGCCCCGCCCCAGGGTCCCCCCGCCCCCGCCTCGGGGCTGAGGCGGCCGCCCTGAGCTCAGGCCCCTGCGCGGGCGGGAGGGCGAAGGGGCCTTCGCGGCAGGACCCGCCTGTGCCAGCAACATGGCAGCGTCCAGCCGGGCCCAGGTGCTGCGGCTGTACCGGGCCCTGCTGCGGGAGAGTCAGCGCTTCGGCGCCTACGGCTACAGGTGGGGCCCGGCCGGGGGAGACACGTGCCCGGGGAATGGCTGGGCGGTGGGGGAGGCCGGGGTCCCCCCCGGTCTCTGTGTCTGGGAGGGGCGGGAAGGGGCCCCCGGGACAGGCTCTGTCGTCTTCCCCCCTCCCTCCTGTGCGGGGGGGGGCACAGATCAGGCTCCTTCGGGGGGGTTGGGAGAGGGCGGCTACAGCCCCCCCCTCTCATCATCCTTGTGTTGTACTGGGATGGAGGTACAGGCCAGGTTCTCTTCCTCGGGCCTCCTGCATTAGGGTGGGAGAGACAAACCAGTTTCTCCTGTAGGCCCACTTAATTTCATTGGGTGTGGGGAGCACAGCCGGGTCCCGAACTCAACACCTCTTACTCCAATGGGGGAGCCTCAGCCTGGCATTGGGGGGTTCTCTCAGGCCCCACTGGGCCCCCTGTATTCCGCAGAGAAAGAGCACATAGATTGGGTCCCATCCTTTGAGCCACATTTTCTGCCCCAAGTGCTGGACATGTGGCCCTCTTGATGGGAAAGCTACACACCAGGTCCCTCAGTCCCTGGCATTCCACCAAGAGGGCAGGTCTAGGGTTACTAGTGGACTGGCTAGCTGTATGCCTGATATTACTTATAGCTCTCACCAGTAAGTCTGTTCCTCGGCTGTACTGATAAGACTATATAGTAATAATCATCTGAAGTTTATTGGAGTTGTAGCTTTATTTTACATAAGACTTTCAATTCTGGTCCTTCTTACTTTCATGCACCACCCTCCTGTTAACCATTTTAAAGCATAGAAATTATGATAAAATGTGCACTTATATTGAATTCTTGCTAGTTTTCCCGTAGAGATAAGTCTTTCCCTTTCTTCAGTGAAATGGCTTGATTTTGATTAGTCTGTCTCAAAATGATGTAAAATGGAGAAATATGTCTAAAGCCAATTTTTGCTATATTTATAAATTTGAAAACACTAAAAATAATGGCAACTTCTTGCAATATGCGAACAGCAGCACTTGCCTGCAGGTCATCTGGGAGCAAGAAAATTCTACCTGTTGCGGTTTTTTTGAAGTATATTAGAACGTAACTAAAATGAATATGTTGGCAATCTCTTCTGTCCTAAGATAAACAGCATCTTTAGGGCTCACATAATGTGGTGGTGTGGTATCTTAGCACAAACTTCATAATGAATTACATTAATTCTGAAAGACAAAATGCTAAAAGTTAAACTCTCACGGATTTAGTGGGAGGATTTTTTAAGAATATACATTGTTGCTTATGGATTGAGTGTGAATCGTCTGCTACTGTCTCCCTATTTTACAGTCTTACATTTTTTTCCAAAATGTTTTTACATTTAGAGTCAGACATGGAGTCAAATATTTTTGTATTGCTTCTGTCTTGTCTATTTATGAATGGCGATGTAAATGTTTTCATAAACATATTCTGTACTTGGTCTCCTGATACCGCAGTTCCTTCTCCTAATCCAACAGTTATTTTGCTGCCATCACTGTGAAGGGTAATGGTAGTTTCAGAGTTACTGAGCTTATTAATGATAGGCTTTAGAATAATAATGCACAGGATTACCTCAGAGTCTGGCAATAAAAATTATGGAGTGCTCAGAAGCCCAGATGGGTGGGCCATGTTTTAATAGCAGGAGAGAATTTAGTAGATAGTAAGTAATTTCATGTCTGCTAGTCTACTCTATTACACATCCATGTGGCCTGAAGAATAAAGCAGGGGTAGGAAACCTATGGCACACATGCCAAAGGTGGCACACAAGCTGATTTTCAGTGGCACTCACATTGCCCATGTCCTGGTCACCGGTCTGGGGGGCTCTGCATTTTAATTGAATTTTAAATGACGCTTCTTCAATGTTTTGAAAACCTTATTTACTTTACATACAACAATATTTAGTTCTATATTACAGACTTATAGAAATTGACCTTCTAAGAACATTAAAATGTCTTACTGGCACGTGAAACCTTAAATTAGAGTGAATAAATGAAGAAGTGGCATACCACTTCTGAAAGTTGCCGACCCCTGAAATAAAGTGTGATTTAAGATGGTAGGAAAAGAATAAAGAAGGTGGAAGGTGGTGTTGAGGTGTCTAATAGCAATACACTTAGTAGGAAGCATCTGTGTGTTTTTATTTGGTAAATAACTTCTCTTGTTGCATAGGTGTTTTTTTTCTTGGGTTTTAAGTAAAAAATAAACATCAATATTACAAAGGTCTCAGCAGACACTTCCAACAAGTGTAAAATATAGTTTTTGATTTTAGTTCAAATTTGGATAAATTCAAGATTTGGAGAACCCGGGTTTCCGTGTAGAAGAACAGGAAAACACTGAAGAACTGGAAATGTCTTTATGTTAATTAAGATCTTCTAAAAGGAAAACATTGTGCTTCCTGCTCTCCCCCTAAAAGTCTTGTCCTTCACAGAAGGTGCTTGATGGGCCAAGAATGAAGGAGAGAGGGTTAAATTGTTGCACTCAGAGACCGTTTGCAGGCATAAGACCAGAGTAAAAAGAGAGTAGTCCAAAGAACCTGCTTACAGATTTTGAGGCCCTGCATCCCAAAGTTCAGAGGGAAATGAAAGAGGAATTTGTTCATAGGTTATTACATTAAACTTGAGGTGGGTGTCCATCTACTTTGTAAACATTTACAGAAATTATCAGCTGATATTATTAATTTTTATATTGAAAATTATGTACTGGGCTCCCTGCAGGTTTACATGCTTTAAATATTAATTTTGCTGAGGGGCTTTCTTAATGCATGCCAAAAATAAAACAAAAGATCACACACCTTTCCTGTCCAGTGTAGATACGGGAATGAGGGAAGGAAGTTGTCTTTGGTGGAGAATTTGAGAGTGGATTTACTGTGACCCTCAAATTGTGAAAAACAAATAATAAACATCTTTCTACATGCACTTACTCAAGGAGGCTATCAGATTCTGCCAGATAAGACATAGAATTGTGTGGTTTTAATAAATCGATCATACAGGTTATGATATTTTTTAAAAAAATCTTCTGTACTCTCAAAAAATGCAAGATTATTGGTTTTCATGCCATAGAAAAATGTTTTTATGAGAGAAAATTATTGTTGTAGCATGCTGTTTAAATGTTGTTTAAATCAATAATCTACCTCTGGTTGTATGTTCTAAAATGCATGATTCTGCTCCAAGCAAACTGCCAGTTGTTTTGGTTCTTTCTGTGTTTTTTGGGATTTTTTATAAAACATTACTAAGTTGACACATTTTGCATCTATTTTAATATCTCCACCGCTCCATTCCTCCTCCTTTCTTTGTGCTTCCAGCCCATCCTCCTGGTGTTTGTGTTATCCCATTGCTCCCATCGGTAGCATCATTGTCTGACACGTTTGCATGTTTTAGCAATTACTTTTTACTTTCTCCCCTGTTGGCTAGATACAATTGCTGCAGACTTTGGTTTTATTCTGGAATACATTATAGCTTTTCTATTATACCAAATGGTATTTACAGGGTTTTATTTGACTTAAAATATATTTGTATTTAGAGATGTTTAGACTCTTATTATATAATGTAGGGAAAGGAGGAGCAAATGACGCTGAAGCCGTCAAGGATCTGAACATGCCTACACTGGCTTGTTTTAAGTCTGTTAATTTTTGTGTGTGTTCTGTTGCAAATATACTTTGGAAGACATATGAAATTTCAGTATAGATCTTTTTGTGTACCTGACACTCTTAGAGGCTCAATTAAAGGAATTAAACCATTCAAAACTAACCAGTATCTAATATTTATAAATACAGACCATATCCTAGAGATATGGTTTTAAATAGCAATGGGGAAATATGTATCTTAAGGTTATATATCTTAATGTATCTTTTTAAAACTGTGCCATGAATGTTCTTAGTGTGTGCTCCTGGAATGTAAGGGGACTTAATCAACCTTTCAAAAGAATTAAAATCCTGAGACACCTCAGATTAAAAAAAGAACCAAGTTGCTTTATTGCAGGAAACTAATCTAGCACAAATAGATGTTAGTATAATCAAGAAGATGTGGGCAGATATTGAGTTTCGTTCCTCATTGAATTCTAAGAGCAGAGGCATATCCATCTTAATTCATTAAAGTATATATTTTCAAGCATACAGTCTTGGTCTGATCCTGTAGGATCATTGATTCTTCTTGAAGGATGTTTCATTTCAAGAGTTGATTCTAGGAAGCATGCGGAGGTAATTCTGAATTTTTCAAAGACATTGCAAACGTTCTTTTTATTTAAAAAGATATTCCTCTATTAGTGGCAGGTGATTGGATCTATCCAGATGTCCATCTGGCATAATATTCCAATTGCATGATACTCAGTTCTCAAAACACAACTGGCCAACCCTCATGATTAATTAATTAACTTGATTTAAAAAAAGATACGGAGATTGAGACACCCCAAGGAGCAAGACTATTCATTTTATTCCAGAATTGACTTTTTTCTTGTGTGATTCCAGAAGGCCCAGAAGCAGCTATTGATGATTTCATTTCAGATCATGTGCCAATTATGCTTAATATAAATACAGGTTACACATCAGTGAAGTCTTCCAGGTGGAAGTAGAACACTCTGCTATTAAAAGATGCAATATTTTGTTGCACAGTTGATTCAGTCATCTTTAACTCCATACAAGAAAATAACTACTGAGTTACCTTAGGTACCATATTTTGGGAAGCTCTGAAAGTTACTGTAAAGGTTGAATGTATAAATGCCTCCCTAAAGAAGAAAAACTCAAGTTACTAGACTCTCTGGATAAGGAAATAGATGAGTTACAGAGAAGGTATAAGACTGACCCAAATAATGAAAACCTCCTACATTCTCTAATCAATACAAAATACAAATATAATGAATGCTTATCCAGCCAAGTAGAATTTACACTCATCAGAATCAATCAAAGATATTATGAGTGGGAGATAAAGATAAGCTACATGCCAGAAGCCTTAACATGGAACTAGCCAACAACAATATTTCTTCCTTATTACATGATGACAGGAATGCTATCCTTGAACTAATAAATTATAAATAATTTAAGCAGTTCTGTCAAATTTTATATAAATCAGACAATGAATTTGAGTTTAATACATTTGATCATTTCTTTGAAGACCTACTTTTTATTACCCTAACTTCAGAACAAGTGTTGTTTATGGACAACACGAGGTAAAACAGTCTATTAAAAAATATGTGAATTCTAGCCAGGCTCCTGGAACCGATGGCTTTCCCTCAGATTTCTACAAAACATTTTGTAATCAGCTATCTTCTGTTCTTTCAGAGATGTTCACTGAAACATTCCCAAACTGAACTATTTCTCATGACATGAGAATTGTTTTAATTACTTTAGTATTAAAGAATCAGAGAGGTAGCCGTGTTAGTCTGGAATAGCAGAGGTAACAAAGAGTCCTGTGGCACCTTAAAGACTAACTAAAGTATTGAAGCATAAGCTTTCGTGGGCTAATATCCACTTCGTCGGATGCAATGGCTTGCATCCGACGAAGTGGGTATTAGCCCACGAAAGCTTATGCTTCAATACTTTAGTTAGTCTTTAAGGTGCCACAGGACTCTTTGTTACCTTTAATATTAAAGAACAGCAAAGGTGTTTGCAACTGTGGTGACTTCTCTCCCATATTTCTATTGAATGCAGATTCAAAATAATTTCCAACGGTTAGGTGACACAACTGAATGCCATCATCCCATCAATTATAATCAGCTATCTTCTGATACATCCCATCAATTATACACACAGATCAGGTTGGTTTCATTAAAGGAAGATTGGCTGCTGATAATATGAGAAAAATCTCTCACTTGGTCCAGCAAGCTCAGATGTAAGATGTTCCCAAGACCCAGAGAAAGTCTTGGATAGGCTTGAATGGCCTTATTTAATGGCTGTCCTCAAAAAAATTCAGATTTGGACCAATAATCCTGAATTGGGTCAGGTGCATTATACAATCTCACTCCACTTCAGTGTTAGCTAATGGAGTTATATCTCCCACATTTCAACTAGAAAGAGAGAAACGAAAGGGCTGTCCCCTCGTATTCTTCCTTTTTAATGTCGCTTTAGAACCACTGGCAATGTACGTACGTCAGCACTCAGCCATTGAAGGTATGACTATAAACAGGAAAGAATACAAAATTAGCTTATATGCTGATGACATTTTTGTACACTTGAAGAATCCTTTCTCATCTATCCCATCGTTATTGAATGCAGCTGATGTTTTTGGAAAGATCTCTGGGTTTTGCATTAACTGGAATAATTCACAAGCAATGAATATATCCAAAAGACCAGATCCTTCTTAGTTTCAGAATTTTTCTGTTCAAATATGCAAGGATATAACTTCTTTGTGAGTTAAAATTTGTCCTAATCTTCCCAAAATTGTTTAGATAATTATGGATTGTATATTAAAAAGACAAGGTGGGCATGGTAATATATTTTATTGGACCAACTTCTTATCTTCTAATATCTTTTATTGGGACCAACTTCTGAGCTTACCAGCAAAAGTGCCTCTTGTGTTTCAAAATCTCTCTCTTGCTCTTGGCTCAGATAAATAGGCTTATTGTGCAGTTTATATGGGACAAAACCCTTGCTTGTTATAGGAGGCCCTTAAAAAATCCTGGGCAAGTGGAGATGTGAGGTTGCCCAATTTTTATCTATATTATGTAGCATTCCAAATGCATCCTATAGTAACATGGTTCCCCTCCAGTAACTCTGTGCATATACCGGCCTACTTTGAGATAAAAAAAGTTTAGATATGCCATTTGGTTCCTTCTCTTTTATATACCTTAAGACGCTACCTACACCATTAAGGAAAAAATCCAGTCTTTGCATCTACATGGGGCATACTGCAACACATTTGCTAATTATCTTCTTGAATCACTATGAGATAACCCGTGCCTCAGGATCAAAACCATCCCTGCACTTAAGATAATTTGGATAGAAAAAAAGATTAACAATATATGTATATGTATATATGTATATGTATATAAAATACAAGATGATAGACTGGACTCCAATTACATATGCAAAAAATATCATCTACTGCTGTATATCAGTTCTGTCTCTAGGACAGCTGTCTCAGCAGCTATGCTCAAGGATTCATGCAAGGATAGGGGACAAATTCATCTCACCTATAAAAGAACTTGTTAAGAAGTATTATAGATGGCTTAATGCTTTGCATTACTTTCTAAATCTCAGTCTCAAAGAAAAATGGGGAAAAGGACTTCGCCTTGCTATCACAACAGAAAACTTGGAGGATATCTGGCTTAATGTGAAAGATTCTTCAAGTTCTTTATCCTTGCGATTTCTTCCAGAACAAGATATTAAACAGGTATTACTGGACTCCGAGACATTTGTTTAAGGCTAGATTAGCAACACACAGTGAATGTTGGAAATGCAAACAGCCCCATGCCAACCTTTAACAAATTCTCTATACCTGTGAAAAATGTGTGCCTTCTGGAATACCATATTTAGTGCTCTCTAAAAGCTTGAAGTGTTGCTATTTTTCCTTCTCCATGCTTGCGTATTTTAGGGGTACTGGATGAGTTGGTATTACCAGTTAATATGAAGAAATGGATTGCAGTAACTATTTTAGTGGCCAAAGAATTATTTTGAGAAAATGGTAATCTGCAATATACAGACTGGCTTAGTGAGCTCTGTACCATTACCTTAACAGGGGGGGAAAAAGACTATCTAATAGAAATGCTTGGAAAAAATATGAGCACGTCTGATCACACATAAAACTATTGCATACTTCTGCAGTTTAGTATCCTGATACTCATAGGTTATGTTCTCACTTATTCTCACCTATTATTATATTATATTATTCTCACCTATTCTAACTTTAACAATTGATGCCCTGAATGACCGCTGTGGCTGAAGATTTTTTGTTTGTTTTTTCAGGTTTTACAAATAATTAACATTCAATTTTGCCAGGTATATGATGTTTTTATCTTGTGTATGTATTTATATATGTTTTGGTTGTGTTGTGTGTTTGTATTTTATCTATAAAAAAAAAAGTGTGTATCCTTAAATAAACAAAATAAGTTGGTCCAATAAAAGAAGTTACCTCAGCTCCCTTGTCATGCTGGTTATACAGATGCAGAAATATCACTATAAGTGCTTTTAGAATCTAGGCTGAGTTTAACTAGCTGCACAACAAAAACGTAACTTTTTTAACGAACTTGATTCATAAAAAGAAATATGAAACAATTCTACTTCCAGTAAGGAATTCGATGAACTCACTGACAGCTGTTATATGTTAAAATGGGCTTTAGGTTCCTTAGCTTCTCACTGCAGTCTAGTTGTCTTTGGGCCTTGAGGGTGTTGTAGTTTAAAGGTTATTTGTGTGAATTGAAACATCTGGATTTCATGTGGAGAAGGAGGAGCATAGAGTGTACAAGGATTTTATGCAGAGGTGAAGAGGTAGTCCAATGGTTAGGGTGCTATACTGAAACTTGGGAGACCTGAACTTGATTCACTGCTTTGCCACAGACTTCCTACGTGACTGTGGGTGGGCTGGTTTCCTGTGTAGCAGTTCCCTATCTATAAAATTGGGATAATAGCTCTTGCTACCTCATAGAGGTGCAGTGAAGATGAATACATTTAAGATTATGAGGCACTCAGATATTTATGTGGTATCTGTCATATCTAGATAAATAAGAGCTATGACAAAGACCAGAAATTGGCATTCAGACCTGAAAGCTCATGTTCAGAACTGGTTCTGAACTTAGGGCTAAATCAGTTAATCACTGGTTCAGCAGCACCTGTTGCTGACACCGGTTGTCATCAATTAGCAAATTTTCAAATGTACAATGGGCTGTAAGTTGTCAGATGGTTGTGCCTTTGCTGTGATGGGTGCTCAGATGTGGATATCACTGCTGGCCTCCAACAAATCTCTCACTACCTTTAAACAGTCCCTCAAATAAATGTATATATTGTTTCAAAAATATTATGACTACTGCTGGCCTATTTATTGCCTCATTTCCCCCAATCCCTTTCCTTTTGAATAGTATTCAAATTGCATTTCATCAGCCCATCCCAAGCCCGCTGTAAGCTTTGATCAGCTAAAGTGAAACCTCTCGCTTTACTGTTAGGCACTGACAAACTAGATATTCTGTTCACTTGTTCTTTGTCACCTTTTATCCCTGGTCTAGATTAATAGCCACACAAAGACTTTATCTGTGACACATCTGTGCTGGATGAGTAGTGCTATACATTTTGCTTGCTGGTTGTCCTAAATGAGATTGTGATTGACAAGATCTTCCCATGCTGTCAGCAGCATGTTGCATGATACTGTACATTGAGAACAAAATGTGATCCATGGAGATGTTAAAAATGTACCTGAAACATGGCATTTTCAGGAAAGTGTTGTATTCTGTCTTCAAGCAAGTAGTCTTCTAACTGAGTTAAGGAAGCTAGAAAGTGGGGAGTTGTCCATTCTGCTCCCACAGCATTATTTTGATTTATCCTTCCCAGAAATCTGGATGTACCATGACAATGAAAAACTGTATTGTGATTTGATACTTTTCCTGTAGTTTGAACAATTTGCAGTGCTATAAAGATAGGTAACCAGATGAGGGACGTGTGTATTTTTTGTTTGTTTTCTTTAGTTTTCTCCTCTACATACATTGTTGCCTCTTTCCAAGCAGTGGTAGATTTTGGGGCCCTCCAGGTCCTATTCCCTTTGGTGCAGAAATTATTGATATAAACCTAGGTTTTTCTTAGTGTTTAGTTACAAAATCTTCACAGCATATTTTCCTGAACAGAGGAGGTAACACATTTCATAGTTATTGCCTTTATACAGAAACCGTATGTAAGGCCCCACTGCCCTGTCCCAAGAAGACGCTGCCTCGTACAAAATCAAATAGATCCAACTGTTTAACGTGTTTTGTATTGCTTTTCCTCCTCCAGCCCCTAAGATTTTCCAACAGAAAATGATTACATCTTGTCTGTTCTATTCAGGACTCATTTCCTTGGACTTCAAAGCGTCATTGAATGTCATTTTAATACTTTCATACTTTTCTTGTCAAATTAAATATGTTTCTCTTAGAAAATACATTCACACTTCTGTTTTGGCAAGTTTACAGAATTTCACTGGGACAGAGAGGAACCTAACATGTTTATGGTAGTAATTTGGAAAAACAAAATGGTATCCAAACTTTTGAAAAATAGAAATGGTTAGCTATAATTTGAAAACAATGTCTTTCTCTGGGGACTGATAATTGACGGGGTTTTTTTTTTAATAAGGCTCCCAAATTAAGGAAATCTTTTATGTACAATTTAATTACAGGTAGAGTTTGAGAACTAATGAGGGTAATAGAAAATTACTGCTTTTGGCACAGATTTGTGTCAATAGAAATATCTATATAATTTTTTTGTAGTTCCTTGTAATATAGTAATAGCTTTGCAACATTGAGAGATCAACTTCACTCCCCTTTCTCACCCTGCATTCTTCTGTGGCATGTGGTTAATTTTAATTTTCTCACTTTTTCAGAGCCTGAAGCTCCCCTTCTATATTCTGCTGCACTCAGAGAAAAATGATTGAACTGGTTTACTTATTAAGCAGTGGGTATAAGATTGTGATTCTAAGGATCTTCCTTAGATGACGAGACAGCTCATATCTATGGAGTTCAACCTGCTCAGTTAGCATGTTTAGAACCATTAGGAAAGTAGGCCAACAGTAACTTGTGCCAGGATGTAAGGTGGCAGATGGCATCAGGATTGGCCAACTGTGGTCCTTTGTTCATTGGCTAGATCCAGTCTTGCCCCTTTGTTCTCTGGCTACAAGGGAAGTACAACTCTGTGGTCATTGTCTCTACCAATAAGAGCTGAGATGAGAAAAATAGAATTTATTTTCTTGGTGTTCCTCTGGGTATGTGAATATTTGGGCCGCCACTGATTTTGCTTGCATACAGGATACCAGCCGCACTTTCTGCTTTCTGTTTCAAGTCCCATGATCTTCCCCACTTCCTGCTGCCCCAACCTCAACTGAGGGAAATGATGCTTTCTTGAGCCATTATATGAAGTGTAAGGGTATTTCACCTACTTCCCTTGATATCAAAGCTCCTTGACAAGATCAGAATGAGGAAGCCACAAATCATTCTAAAGGTTCCCTTCTGGCTGAAGCATCCCCAGTTTTTGGATCTATGAAAACTTGGCCTTTTTTTCTACTCTTTATTTTTTTCCCCCACTACATTTTATTGCTTTTCTCACCTCCCTTTTAAATAGCTTTTATTAATTACGTTCTCAGAGCACAATTTAGTGTTTAATATGATATAGTGAAGGGATTGTATATACACCTACTTTCTGAAAACTGGTTGTCTGCAATGAAACAAAACGTAAAATAAACCTTAAGGAAACTTTAGGCCCCGTGCAATGAATTGGCTGTGCCCCATGGTTGTCTGGCATACAGGGGCTAAGAATAAATTAGTTATTGAAGGAAAGTCAGATAATGCTGGTTACAAAGTGGTATGAAAGGCTGTTTCCTTTATCATGTTTTTTTGGGGGGAGGGAGGAGGTGGTTGATATCTTTCTTTTGATAATTTTGATAACGGATAACATAATGTTGTAGTCTGCTAAATGAGAAGAGCCCAAATACAAAATAAAGTAGAATTTAAGTGCAGATATAAAAAATACAGTATACAGTGGTCAAAGAATTTTCTTCTGACCTTTCCAAATTATTGTTCTATGAAAACTGCTAGTTAAATAGGTGGATAAATCAGTGTGGAAGATGGGACGTATCACAGCTTGGTATGACTTCTTGTGAATTTTAGAGTCTGTTGAGTTATCCTGACTTTGTGTCTTGAACTTACTAGAAAGATTAAGGATGGGTAAGGAATGGTGTCCCTAGCCTCTGTTTGTCAGAG
This sequence comes from Sternotherus odoratus, assembly GCA_032164245.1. Classification (NCBI taxonomy): domain Eukaryota; kingdom Metazoa; phylum Chordata; order Testudines; family Kinosternidae; genus Sternotherus; species Sternotherus odoratus. The sequence goes on from JAVMKO010000002.1 coordinate 100,591,275, forward strand.
GGGGGTGATGGATGGCAGGAAAGAGATCACTTGATCCTTACCTGTTAGGTTCACTCACTTCAGGGCACTTGCATTGGCCACTGTTGGTATACAGGAAACTGGGCTGGATGGACCTTTGGTCTGACATAGTATGGCCATCTTATGTTCTTATTGATCTGTTTTTGTTTTTAATTGTCAGAGATTCAGAGTGATGGTTTCCATGCACACTGGTACAGTGAAATGGCATTGAAATTATATAATATTTACAAAATTATTTTAAGCTAAGCCTGAGCTTCAAGATCTCTATGTGGACATTGAGTACCCTAAAGTTGGAATATATTCAGATCATGTGTTTTTATTGACTATTGCAAAAATATGAATCATATGCAAAATTCGGATCCTAATGTGGATTTGGATTCTGAGTCCACCCACCCAGTTTTGGGGTGTTTCAGATCCATGATTTTGGTTCAGGCCCATTTCTAATAGCTCATACAGATGCATATCATCATTCCACAGCTGTTAGATCATAGGTAGAGTATATGCTTTCTAATAAGTATATACAGTCCAGAAGTACAGTATTCACTCAGTTAAGAATTTATAGTATACATTTTTTGCCACATTTCAACTAATTTTAGATAGGCATCACTGTACAAAATCCGTGTCTTCATTTTAAAAGTATTTTTTCATTTTAGTTTTGGGTTCATTGTATAGCAGCAAAAGACGTAAGCAACAATATATGGAGAGGATGCTGTATATTCTTTTTTGCTTTTGTCTTTGATATCTGTAAAATAATGCTTGTATGCCTTCAGGGCTAACAAGTTCCTAAAGTTTTGATGTTAACTTTTTAGAAATTTATTTTAGGGGATATCTTCAACAATATAGCAAAGCAGAAGTGTCCCTCTCCCACCCTCATACACTGAAAGTTAATTTGTTTTCCATCTGTCCCAGACAATGGGTTTTTAATTATTATTTTCAGGTCTTCATTGCTTTAGAAAACCTCACGATCCTCTCTGCAGCTGTTCTGTCTATAGTAGTATCCAAAACTAAATTACTTGCAATGACTGATAACTTAATATTGTTGAAGTTCATACAATCAAATTTTTTTTTTTGAGACTTCATTTGATTTGAATTACCTGTGAAAATAACGTGTTATGTCCCTCTAAGGTTGAGCTCATCAGAGATGCCTCCTTCTCTGTTTTGGGCATCCTTTAACTCATATCCTCAAGTTTTTGATTTCTCTAGTTAAGTATCTTGCAGGATACACAGTCTCTTTCTTTCATTGACAATATTCATTGGCATTATTTATTTATCTAATAAACATATCTTATATAACACTCAAGTGAAATCACAGGAACTTATAAATATCAGTCTACTGTTTTCTTAAGCAGGGGAAATCACAATATAACTTGCCCAGAGCCTTGGTGTTTCCTGCCCTCAGGGTCTGGATTCAGCAAAGCACTTATAAACAGACTTAAGTGCTGTGCTGAATTTGGCCCTTGGTTGCGAGGAAGGTGCAAACATCCGTAAATGCTCTCTTTAGTTTATTAAAGTTTAAATTCCAAAATTTGCTGCTGTCTCTTGTAACCATGAGTCATTGAGGTTGGTCGTTGCTTATCAACACATAGTGTGATGTACTTTCAAACTTTATTTTACTAGTAAGCTATTAGTTTCTTCAGAATGCTGCCCCAAGCTTTATTATAATTTATGATTATAAAGGCTTTTAAAACTTGATCATGCTGGGGGGAGGGGAGGCAAGTATAATTGTTAACAATACTAAACTAACAGATGTTCAGAAATGCTTTTCCAAAGCATTCTCCTTAAATGACACTTGTTTTATTCTAACATCTCTTCTGAGCTTTCTAGCTGGGACTCAGTTTTCAATTGGTCTAGTATGTTTTGGACAGCTCTGTCTTCCAAAGAGCATGTCCATTTCACCTTTTAATTTTAAACTAATTTTGCCTATCTATAAAAACAGCAGCCTCCATTTCTTTTCAAGAAACCTTTCTTGATCTCTGTTCTCTAATATTGGGCTACTCAATGGACCTCTGGTAACATGATTTTTCTTCCTCTTTTTGAGGCTTTCTCATCTTGTGACTCGCTCTCAGTAATTGGTTTTTCTCAACCACATCTGCCGTTATGAGTTTGAAGTGTACTACCACTTTATGGTAGTATATGAGTATGAAGTGTGCTACTACTTATCCTCTGTATTTTTGTGCGCCTGTCCAGTAGAACTGGGGTAGAGGGAGGTTTAATGGATCCATCAGAACCTAGAAGCTCAGTCACCGTTTTGGGGGGCATGGATCAGCATTCATGTCACATACCCTGTCAGTTTACCCGGCCCAAGACAGGGAAGCTAATGATCCAACCAGCGAACTAAATTCAGTGATGAGTCCTTGTCATGTGCCACCTGAGGTATGTTCCACATATGCAAAGAAGTCGTCACAGTTTTGCTAACATATCCCTGTATTGTTTTGCCTGTATGGTTTGTTATACAGACCTGTTCCACCTTAAAGTACAATGCGCATGCCATTACCAGAAAATACATTTCATGTTCTCATCCACGTTTTGACTCAGATAATATTTGTGACCTTTGTGGGGAAAATTGAAGATGAATAGGGAATGGAAGATGAGAGTAATAGACATAGGAACATATAGTTATACAAACTACCTTTGTGCTCTCTTTGACCACAATTTTAGTTTCCCCAAAACAGTCTTTAAATATCAAAGTCAGGGCTTGGAAAATTCTCTGTTCTCCTGGTGAATAAGAAACTTGCTGGGAAGAGTTGGGAAGTCCTCGCCAGCAACTTGTTTTTGTTTTTAAAGAAGCCTGTGGCCCACATGGTATTGAACGTAATCTTCCATGCAGGAGCAGAATGTAAACCAATATAGTATTGTCATCCTGAGTCCACAGACAGGTCAGCTTCCTTTTATTGCTCCTTTCTTACCCAAATGACCACAAAAGTGAATTAACAAGTAATGTGGACAGTCAATGGCAATTTGTTACAGAATTATATTAGATTTATGCTGCTTGAGAAAGCATGCTAATGAGTAAAAGCAGAAGGAGGTAATTGCAATAATTGCAGTGCATAAGGAGGAGGTCCCAGTGAAAGCAGCCTTCAGGGGATTGGTAGAGTAATGAAGTCATCCCCCAACCCCTTTTGCCCCAGCCAGGAAAAGAGGAGGGGAAAGAAAAGAAAGGAAGCTCCTTCTCTCTTCCAGCAGCAATGGGGGATGATTGGAGCTTCAGATATTTATAAGATCTTTGCAGTGCTAGCTAAAGGCTGATAGGAATGGTAGCATTCCCAAGTTGGAGCTAGGGGCAAGGCCCTGGTAGAACTCAAAGCATTGTCCCCTTTCCTACAAGCTGATGCAGGAGATTGGATCTTTTCACCAGGGCGTTGCCCTAGACTTCACTGGTGAAGGGCCCTGCTCCACCTCATTTTTTAATCTACCTCTGCTTAGTAGGTACCTGCTAAACTGTTTAAGCACTGATGGTATGTGCCTTTTTAATACCCGAGTGTGACAGAAATAACCACAGCTAGTTAATCAAAACAAACAAATCAGTGTTTCTGTGTCTCAAATTTGAATGCCTATCTTAAATTTGGTCAATGGCCTTCCCTTAGTTATGTGGCTTAAGCAGTTAACTACCCGAGGGTACCGCTTATTTAAAAAAAATGGATATATTTGTGGTCTCAAACTTCTATTCCTAGAGAAGGACTAGACTTAGCCTTTTCCCCTCGAGGAGCATTAGAAGGGGAAGAGAGAGGCATTTTACTTCAATGACAGTCAGTTATAAGGCCTGGTCTACATTTAAGGGCTGGTCTTCACTCGCGCGGCACGGGATCGATCTTCTGGCGATCGATTTATCGCGTCTTGTGATTCACGTAGCTGAAGTTGCGTATCTGCCGTCGATCCCCCACCCCAGTGAGGACAAGCCCTAAGTTTTGCTGACATAGCTATGTCAGTTAGGAGAATAAACAATCACATCCCTAAAGGATATGGCTATGCTGGTAAAATCCCTAGTGTAAGTGCAGTTATACTGGCAAAATTCCCACTTTTTTTGCTAGTATAGATTTTTATTCAGGGAACTAGTATAAGATATACCAACAAAAGAATTCTTCTGCAGGAGCATTTGCTGGTATAGCTACACTGGCAAAATCTTTCTAGTGTAGACAAGGCCTTAGTATACCCAGTGATTTTTATAGGTTCTCTGTCTGTTGCATTTACATGCTTTTCTGTAGACAGTGTTTGAAGAGCAATGCAAGAGTAGCAGAGGGTTCGGAAGCTGTCATTTATTGGCGTGGATTAATCACATTTGAGAGCAGCCAATCCAAGTATATTTTTCTTTCTTTTCCTACTAGGAGACTGTCATATTAATTTATATAGTTTTGATCTGAATCCCTATCTAGATTTCTTGGAAGAATCCTTTCATAAATCAGAATGTGTCTCCTCGTGTAATCAATACAGTTCATTTATCTAAACTACCTTGGATTGCTTCCTTTCCAGAAAACATTTTAGATCAATAAAGCTCAAACAAAGTGCTTAGGACATAGTACAAACCACAATACTTCCTAGTGCATTTCAGCTTGAATTATGTTCTGGATGTCAGCTGGAACCTGTATTGGTCTTGAAACTAATATCTGAAAGTGATAGTTTCAGGAAATATCTTGCAACTTACTCTCTTATCTAGAATATTGTAAAATTTTTCTAGGCCAAGTAATTACTAGTAATTTTATAATAATATAAAATATATGCAAGAAAGTCATGCCTTTTGCTTCAAAAGTTGTGACCACAGTTTGTTAAAGTTGTGGTTTTGGTGGAGTCAGTTCTAGTAACACAGACATGTTTCATTTATTGACTTGCTTTCAACATGGATTCACGGTATCTATTAAAGAACAAAAATGGAAAATACTAAAAAAAATGACAGTAGACTATGAGACCATTTGCATAATTCAAAATAGCCCCTCATCACAGTTTGGCAAGTAATCAATTGAAGTAAAACATTTCAGACAAGTTGCATTGATTGTGAAGAAATGCAGCGAAATAGAAGTGCATAACATACGTGTAAAATGCCAGTTTTTCAAAAAGTTCAGTCACAAAATTGAAGTTGAGTGATGTTGCAACCCTGTGTGCCAGGTCAGAACACCTCTCACTCAAATTTGCCTCCCACCCCCACTCCCCATCCCTCTTAGGGGCGGCTGAGCCAAATTTGAGTGAGTGGTGTTTTGACCTGGCACATGGCTTCAAAATGCCGCTCAAATGTGCGACAATTATAAAAAGTTGCAGTGTGTGTTAAAAGTTGTATTTCCACAATAAAATCATGGCCTATGATTTTTTATAGATATACTAGCGAAAATACCCGGCGTTGCTCGGGTCCGTCGGAGGTGGGGAGGGGGCAGACAGCTGAGTGAGTGTGGGGTCCGTTGGAGGGCGGAGGGGGCAGAGAGCAAACCTGACACCCCCACCTCACCCCCCCGACCAAACCCGACACCCCCACCTCACCCCCCCGACCAAACCCGACACCCCCACCTCACTTACCCCTCGACCAACCCCGACACCCCTCCTCATCCCCCCAACCAAACCCAACACCCCCACCTTACCCCCCCACACCAAACCCAATACCCCCTGACCAACCCCAACACCCATACCTCACCCACCCCGACACCTTCCCACCCCCCCAGACCAAACCCAACACCCCCGGCTCACTTACCCCCCGACCAAACCCGACACCCCCACTTCACCCCACGACCAAACCCGACACCCCCACCTCACCCCCCCCCCCCGACCAAACCCGACACCCCTACCTCACTTACCCTCCGACCAAACCCAACTCGGGTCCGTCGGAGGTGGGGAGGGGGCAGAGAGCTGAGCGAGTGTGGGGTCCGTTGGAGGGGGGAGGGGGCAGAGAGCTGAGCAAGTGCGGGGTCTGTTGGAGGGGGCTATTATGACATCATAACTATGTCACAGAGAACAGCAGCTGCCCAGCTGATGTGATTGGCCTTTAAAGAATTTCACCCCTGGGGGGCGTCAGAGGTGAGATTTGAAAATTTTTCGACTCTTACCCTGATTAGCACCCTAAGACCTATAACTGTACCAAATTTCAAGTCTCTAGCTCAAATGGTGTAGAAGAAGTGCACGTACATACATGCATACATACACGCATACACCATTTGACTTTTATATCTATATATATAAAAGTCAAGTGGTGTATGTATGTATGATTGCGAACTCCTCCCGCAGCGTTTGAGCCAGAGATTTGAAATTTGGTACAGTGAGGGGTCTTGGGGTCTAGATGGTCGTAAGGGTCGAAAAATTTTCGGATCTCACCTCTGATGCCCCCCAGGGGTGAAAGTCTTTCAGGGCCAATCACATCGGCTGGGCAGCTGGGTGGTGATGATGTCATAATACCCCCTCCAACAGACACCGCAGTCGCTCAGCTCACTGCCCCTCCCTCCTCCAACAGAACCCCGGAAATCCCTCAGTTCTCTGCCCCTCCCCCCTCCCAACGGAAACCCGGAATCCATCAGCCCAGTGCCCCCCCCCCCACCTGCGAAGGTCCCCGGAATCCCTCAGCTCTGTGCCCCCTCCCCGCCTGCGACGGATCCAAATTGGGTGTGGTGGGACGGTAAGTGAGGTGGGGGTGTCGGGTTCGGTCGGGGGGTGAGGCGGGGGTGTTGGGTTTGGTTGGGGGGGTCAGGTGGGGGTGTCGGGTTTGGTCGGGGGGGTAAGTGAGCCGGGGGGTGTCGGGTTTGGTCTGGGGGGGTGGGAAGGTGTCGGGGTGGGTGAGGGGTGTTGGGGTTGGTCAGGGGGTGTCAGCTGTCTGCCCCCTCCCCACCTCCGACTGACCCGAGCAGCGCCGGGCACTTATGCTAGTATATAGATATATAGAGAGATCTAGATATAGATATATGTGTGTGTGTGTGTGTGTATATATATATGTATGTGGCCTTGAAGGTGAAATGCTTAATGAGAAATTACAATAATTATTTATTTGTGGTGTCCATATAAACTAGGTGCCTTACACAGATTATAGACATAGCTTAACTGCCTTGAACAACTTACAATGTGAAAATTTTCACTAATGATTAATTTACAACAAAGATTAACATAAAAAAATTAACCAAAACTTTCAGTAATGGGTTCTGAAAAGCAAATTCCTAAATTGAGATTTAGGCATCTAAATAAGTGTCCCAACTTTCAAAAGTATTGACCATGCAGCTCCCTTGAAATAGAGATTTTTAAAAAAATCTTGGCCGTAATTCTTATTATTTAATAATGTTCAATTTGTGGATACGAATATGAATTTTTAGCCCTTTTTGTCCAGTGGTGCGGGACAAGACTCAGCAGTTAGAACGTGGGAGATAGTCAGGAGTCAGGGTTCTGGTCCTAGCCCTGCCACTGATTCATTTGCATGACAATGGACAAATAATAACCTTTTGGAGTTTCAGTTCTTCTGTCTGTAAAATGCTTCCCTAACTTACATGGATGGTGATTATTAGAGCTGTCAATTAATTGCAGTTAGCTCATACGATTAACTCAAAAAATTAATCACAATTTTAAAAATTAATCACAATTCATCAACATTTTAATCATCCTCTTAAATAGTAGAATACTAATTGAAATTTATCAAATATTTGTGGATGTTTTTCTACTTTTTCAAATATTAATTTAAATTATAGAATACAAAGTGAACAGTGCTCACTTTATATTATTTTTATTTAAAATATTTGCACTGCAAAACTAATAAAAGAAATAGCATTTTTAAATATGCTCATACAAATATCGTAATGCAATCTCTTTATCATGAAAGTGCAACTTACAAATGCATACTTTTTTTTGTTACATAACTGCATTCAAAAACAAAATAATGTGAAACTTTAGAGGCTACGAATCCACTCCGTCCTACTTCTTGTTCAGTCAATCGCTAAGGTAAACAAGTTTGTTTACATTTACAGAAGATAATGCTACCTGCTTCTTATTTACTATGTCACCTGAAAGTGAGAACAGGCGTTTGTATGGCACTTTTGTAGCTGGCATTTCGTGGCATTTATATTCCAGATATACTACATTCATATGCCCCTTCATGCTTCAGCCACCATTCCAAAGAACATGCTTTTATGCTGATGACACTCGTTAAAAAAATAATGTGTCAATTGAATTTTGACTGAACTCTTTGGGGGAAAATAGTATCCAGCTCTGTTTTACCCGCTTTTTGCCATCTATTTCCTGTTATACAATCTCGGCTGATGACCCCGCACATGTTGTTCGTTTTAAGAACACTTTCACTGCAGATTTGAAAAGACTCAAGGTACCAATGTGAGATTTCTAAAGATAGCTACACCATTCAATCCAAGGTTTAAGAATCCGAAGTGCCTTCCAAAATCTGAGAGGGACGGGGTGTGGAGTATGCTTTCAAAAGTCTTCAAAGAGCAACACTCCGATGCAGAAACTACAGAACCCAAACCACCAAAAAGAAAATCAGCTTTTTGCTGGTGGCTTCAAACTCAGATTATGAAACTGAACATGCGTCGGTCTGCACTGTTTTGGATTGTTATTTAGCAGAACCCGACATCACCATGAACACACGTCATGGTAGTTGAAGCATGAAGGGACATATGAATCTTTAGCACATCTGACACATAAGTATCTTGTGATACTGGCTACCACAGTGCCATGAGAACGCCTGTTCTCACTTTCAGGTGACATTGTAAAAAAGAAGCGGGCAGCATTTTCTCCTGCAAATGTAAAGAAACTTGTTTAAGTGAGTGACTGGCTGAACGAGAAGTAGGACTGAGTGGGCTTGTAGGCTCTAAAGTTTAACATTTGTTTTATTTTTGAATGCAGGTTTTTTGGTACATAATTCTACATTTGTAAGTTCAACTGTCATGATAAAGAAATTGTACTACAGTACTTGTATTAGCTGACTTGAAAAATACTATTTCTTTTTGTTTTTTTACACTGCAAATACTTGCAATCAAAAATAAAGTGATCACTGTACACTTTGTACTCTGTTGTAATTGAAATCAATATATTTGAAAATGTAGAAATATCCAAAAATATTTAAATAAATGGTATTCTATTATTGTTTAATAGCGTGATTTTATAGGCCGGATTTGGTAATATGACAATATTTTGTAATAACTTATCCTCTTGAAGAAAAATAACAAGTAATCTCTTCCTTTGCAGGACTTAGACCTCTCTGATCAACCTTTCTGCTGCCATAGTAAATATTAAACTGCTTCCAATGCACAGTTAATCTCTGCCATTGTCTATCTGATTTTTTAAGGTTTGTTTTCTGATCAGATCAAGGTAGAGGATTGAATACGGGGACCAGTGGTGTCCAAGGGCAACACCATGATATTAAAGATGAAGGCATCTGGAGGCTATATTTAGCTCATGAGAAACACTGTGGTCACTGTTGATATAGCACATCAGTCTTGATGGACCTGGAGCCTCTTGCTATCTCAATTTTTAAACTATTTGTGACAAAAATAGTAAGAAATCTTGTATAACTAGATTCTTTGCTATGCTCTGTATCCCAGACAAAGAATCTTCATTTTATCTTCCTTTATGACTGTCACTTTGACTTAGTAGCATATGGCACTATGGGATAAGTGAAATGAATAAGTAGAATTTATTTTCCTGGAGGTCCCATAGAGCATCCACTTGTATGGCCATTTTCTCCTACCAGTCCAAGGATCAACAGAAGCATTTTGTTCTGTTACCAGCATGCAAAGCTTCTCTACTTCCATTTGTGTCAATGATGCCTTTGGAATGTAATCCTGTCCAAATAATTTTTAGCGTGGTGTCTGTCAGCAGACTATGAAATGTGTTATGTTATTAATTTGTTATGTAGTGCCTTTGATCCTAAGGTATCCCAAAGTGCTTTACCAGCTATATGATATTTATAAATCACAGCTGAAATGCAGCCACCTTTAAGATGGAGAGTGGCAGCTGGCCAGTGGAGAACACGCTGTGCAGCAGTGGAAGAGGAAAATTTTGTCTGACATCCGGGTAAAATTCTGGTCTTACAAAAAGCATAATGGAATTTTTAATGATCATGTACAGCAGACTAGACCTCTGTTTTCAAGGACTCATCAGAAAGATGAACATGCAAACTGAATTATATTAATTCCTTTGCCTCAGAAGGATGAAGGGATGAATCAGTCTTACCAGGATTTGAACTTGTAGTTCCAGGGTTCTAGATATTCCAAACTTGATAATTAGACACTAAACTACTCTATGCTCTGTCAGCATCTGGGCCAATGAAACTTTATTTTGGAGCTATTTGTCATTTCAGGCCATCAGGACACTTTTCATCTGTGCAAATTGTACTTCTAGCCCCTGCAGCAGTTCCCAGACTGGTACCTCATTAACTGAATGACATGTTCACTTGGGTCCTGTGCTGGTAGAGTATTTTTCTTCTCCACTTTTACAATACAGAGTTGCAGTAGCAACTCCAATTAAAATTAAAGGTGTCCTTCTATTCTGAAAGCTTATTTCCTACTTTCTAGTTTTAACTTTCTCAAAAATACTCTCTTTGTGCTGAAACTTTTTATGCTTAGTCTTAGCTCAGTGATAATTTCACTGTTTAAAAATAATTAAGTTTAGCAAGCACCAGTTTGTTTTAGTAGTTGTTTCAGAGTATTGCCCAAATGGGAGTAGTCCAGGTCTGAATAGAATGGGTAGTACTGATCAGATAAGTAATCCGTGTTCTCTTTATTGACGTTCAAAGCAGGCAATCATTTAGCCTAAAGAAATAGTCCTCCTCCTGGGTTAGACAGACACTGAACTTGTTCAAGTAGGAGGAGGAGTTTTCAGTTTTTTAGAAAAATAAAAGAGAATTCAGGGTAGCTGTTTGGGGTTATGGTGCTATAAAAATATAAATGTTAGAAAAGCCTTCTCACTTTTCTTTTTTTACTCTCTCAACTTGGACAGGATACTTTTAAAAGTTCAAACTTTTTAATTGATCTAATAAGAAATAGAACATCATAAAGTAACAAGATTTGCTTTAAAAATCAGGAGGTTTTTAGTTTTCAAATGGCTGTTAGTCAGGATGGGTAGGTTTGGTGTCCCTAGCCTCTGTTTGCCAGAACCTGGGAATAATATATGGAGATATACCTATCTCATAGAACTGGAAGGACCTTGAAAGGTCATAGAATCCAGTCCCCTGCCTTCACTAGCAGGACCAAGCACTGTCTCTGGTCAGATTTTTTTTGCCCCAGATCCCTAAATGGCCTCCTCAAAGACTGAACAAAGATTAGCAGGCCAATGCTCAAACCACTGAGCTATCCCATCCCCTGTTGCCCGTTGGGAGAGGCGGATCATTTTGATGATTACATGTTCTGATCATTCCTTCTGCGGCACCTGGCATTGGCCACTTTCAGAAGACAGGTTACTGGGCTAGGTGGACCTTTAATCTGACCTAGTATTGGCGTTCTTATGTTCAAACTCGTTAGCATTTCTTATTGATGCATGTTATGATACATCGTGTGTCTCCACTTATGATGTAATGTGCGTCAAATACATCTCTTAATATCCTACTGATCAGCTAGAAGAGGAGAGGTGTGTTTTTTTGAGGTTTTTTTCTAGTGTGGAAGCTTTGAGAGCTGGAGTTCTGCTAATAATAAGTAAAATAACATTACACCTACACCGTTCTGTTTGCTCCTGGATCAAATTCTACAAGACACTACGCCTAACTGTGAAGCATGGGGGAGAGCTAGATATGATTACTGGCCCGACTAGGATTCCGTTTATATTACATTCTCAAATTTAACTTACCCCATGCAGACACTTCAGTGTAAACTGTTATATTGTTTGTTATAAGTTTCTATTTGACCCTTGCTGGTGACTTCTAATGAGACTTTAAAGAATTATGAAATATCAAAAATATTAAAAAGAGATATTCCTTTCCTTCAGAGTAATTTGTTATATTTCAAGTCTGCACTGATATCTGGCCAAGCAATAAAAGTTTCAGGTAACTTAAAATGAATCTTCAGCAAAGTTTTTATCCCTGAGGCTTTCAGTTTTTGAACTAGATGTTGTTCTAGAATGTAAATATAGCTGAGCAAATTCCCTCTGACCATTGGAATCAGTGAGGAGGAAGAAGAGAATCAAACTGTAAATGGAAAAAATTAACAGTAGGTTTTTTTAGAAGGGAGTCTTTTCTGAATTAGTAAATGTTTCATCCTCTCTCTACATCGCACTGCGCCTTGTCTCCCTAAGTAAAAGCCTGATAAAATTGGGAAATCTTTTCATTTTATAATTGTTCCTATAGGTGAGATACTACAGTACATAACTTATTGCTCATCACAACTTCAGTTGATAGAGAAATGTGATTTTGTTCTCTCGCTTTTTTCTTATATTGATGAAGCCTTCAGTACTCTCTAACCTTTAGGGCTCTTCCCATGTGATCAGTCTCTTTTGTTTGTTCGGATTCTTTATCACAATTTATTTCTGCTGCCCCAATGTTTTGGATCATCCTAAATAACAATCTGTAATAGCTGTGCCATTATCTTTATCAGTCTGTTGGCTTAAAACTGTGATATGCTCCATTAAGATACTATTTTTGTTCACAATAATAGACAAGGAGAAATGTCAGCACATTTATAAGGCCTCCTTTGGAAGATGACTTAAACCATTAGCATGTTTTGAGTATTGGTAAATGCAAAATGTTGAGACTCTCTAATATTATTACTTGACCAGAATTATTTTGAAGGAAAAGTGCTGTATAGTAAAAACAAGAGTGCCCATACACAGTGTTTTCAACTTTTTTTTTTGCACTCCATTTTAACAAATAATTCCTTTATCTTTTGTGCCTAAGACTTAAAGAAAATCCGCAGTGATTTTATATGCATAAATTTGACCTTGCATAAGTATTTTCTAATCAGAAGAATATCTGAATCCCAGAACAGTAGTTATTTTCTGATCTATACCTGTTGCAATTTCAGTATTTCTATACAGGCAGTGGTTCAGACTTCACTCCTTGGAAGCTGCTATTTTGGGAGGAATTTGCACATAATAAAACCTGAAGGACACTTGAGCTGCATTTTACGGAATAGCAAAATCAGAAGTATTAAGTTAGTTTTAAGGTAAATCTGTGCGCATTAGGAGAAAACTATTGTTTTTCGTATTGTTTTTGGCCAGTACTGTCCAAGATTTTAAAGCTGGTAGCTAGTGACCATTGCTTATGACACTGTATCTTGAAATGCATTTGCCCGGGAACTGTTTTCCACATTAACCCCAACCACCTTCGATGCTTTCTACTTATGTGTAGCTGCTACCTGATTAACACCTTGTGTAGCCAAGGGTCTTCAGTGCCTTTGGCCTCAAATCTCTGCATTGAAACTATTAAGTATCTACATTATACTTTTGGTTTAATTGGATGTTAATTGCATGACAGATGCAGATAAAAAGAGATCACAGAAGGTGGTTCAGGGAAGATGTGTGTGCAGGATAGAGCACAGCTGACTACATTTAATACACATTTTTATTCTGGGTTTGTGGTCACCAACTAACTGTATGTATTTGACAATTCCAGACAATGTCTGCAGTAAAGTAGAAGGGAGGACAGCTTCTGTTAAATGGTGCTACACTTGGATGATAAAATGATTTCAATAAGACACTGAAAAATTACCTGAAAACTGCCTTCATAGTCTCCTACTTTTTCCCATTCCTGGAAGTGCAGATTGAGTTTCCGCTGCCGCTGGTTGTTCATTAGTAAATACTTTTCACTTCTATATTAGCTCTTTTTCAAGGATCTCAACAAGATATACAGAAGTGGTTAAGGAAAAATTACATATGTTGTAATTCTACTTCTCTGAAGAAATCTTTTCATAATTCTCATTCCTTGGTCTTGATTTCTTGGTACAACTTCCCAAGCTCTGATATGGCAGAAAGAGAAGACATCCCCAGAATGGATGACAAATGAATGCCTCAAAAAGGCACAACAGTAACTATCAAGGTGTATGATAAACACTCCCTCTGAAGGGCTTCCCAACAAACTGTGAGGGGAAGTGAGTGACTGGAATTTCTGCATGAAAATACTGTACTTTGTAATGTTGCATTGAAATTATGTAAATTTTCCCTTCTGTGAATATTAGAGCTGATTGAAATGTTTTAACTGAAAACTCGTTTCCGTTTTACTTCAAAAACAAACTTTTTATGCAGGAAATTTTGAAAACGAAATCAAAAAGAGATTGAAAATTTCATACAAAAAATAATTGGTATTTTCCAAACAGCTCTTCTAAAGTGGCCATCTGTAGTGGAGATTCGTTCCTGGATAATAAGTAGCCTGAGGAGGAGGAGGAGGGAATGAGTTTCCCAACGGTAAAAACATAATAAAATTGCAAGCAGTAACCAGGCTAAGGACAACAGTTTGAGTAGTAAGGCAGCATTGCTCCCCAAAGCATCAAGCTTAATCTTTCTGTGGTCTGTGGGGCATGGGCAAAAATCAAAACTTTAAAATTTTTGCAATAAATGGCACCCCAAAAAGACTCTGGGGCTGAAAATGCAGCCAAAGATCAATGTGGCCCATCTTGACCATGCCCTCATTTCTCTGGTACACCAGCAGCAACAAGGATGTATGGTTTTGGATCTTTTAGGTTGGCCCAGGCCACCGTGTCTTTGCCCTGTCCTTCCTGGGCCAGTTAAACCGTCTTTATTAACAGACTATGCTGGTTTATAGATAGACTGTGCTGGCTGTTTTCTGTATGCAGTGTTTTGTAGCCGTGTTGGTCACAGGATGTTAGAGAAACAGGGCGGGTGATATAACATCTTTTATTAAACCAACTTTTGTTGGAGAGAGAAAAACTTTCGAGCTTACACAGAGCTCTTCTTCATCTCTGTGAAACTTACTCATTACAGCAGGGGTCTCCAAACTTTTCAGCCCGAGGGCCGCATTAACTATCAAATAGCAGTTCGGGGGCCGACAACACACTCGAGGTCCAAATAAAAAAGAATCAAAACGTGGATATTGTTTTTAATTATTTATTTAATATTATTTTATTCAGTTATTATTTAATAACACATTGATACACTACACATGAACACCTGTTCACTACACATGAACACTACACATGAACACCTGTTCACTACACATGAACACTACACATCAACCCCCCAACTGACCCACCCAGCCAGGACTCTCCCCCCAAAACCTCCTTTCCTCCAACCCCCAACTGACCCACCCAGCCAGGTCTCTCCCCCCAAAACCTCCTTTCCTCCAAACCCCCCCCCCCAACTGACCCACCCAGCCAGGTCTCTCCCCCCCAAACCTCCTTTCCTCCAACCCCCCCCCCCCAACTGACCCACCCAGCCAGGTCTCTCCCCCCCAAACCTCCTTTCCTCCAACCCCCCCCCCCAACTGACCCAGCCAGGTCTCTCCCCCCCAAACCTCCTTTCCTCCAACTCCCCCCCCCAACTGACCCACCCAGCCAGGTCTCTCCCCCCCCCAAACCTCCTTTCCTCCAACCCCCCCCCCCCCCAACTGACCCACCCAGCCAGGTCTCTCCCCCCCAAACCTCCTTTCCTCCAACCCCCAACTGACCCACCCAGCCAGGTCTCTCCCCCCCAAACCTCCTTTCCTCCAACCCCCCCCCCAACTGACCCACCCAGCCAGGTCTCTCCCCCCAAAACCTCCTTTCCTCCAACCCCCAACTGACCCACCCAGCCAGGTCTCTTCCCCCCCCAAACCTCCTTTCCTCCAACCCCCCCCCCCCCCAACTGACCCGCTCAACCCGGTCTCTTTCCCCCCCCCCCCCAACTGACCCGCTCAACCCGGTCTCTCCCCACAGACCGTTTCGCCACCTGGCAGTGGGTGGCTCCTTGTTTCTGGCGGTGCGGCGCGTCCCGGCCCCAGCTCTGAGCCGTCCCTGGCCGCCGGCGGCAGCGGACCACACGGTGCGTCCCGGCCGGCGGCGGCAGCGGAGCACGCGGCGCGTCCCGGCCCCGCGGCTGGCGGCGGCCGCGGAGCATGCGGCGCGTCCCGGCCGGCAGCGGCCGCGGAGCACGCGGCGCGTCCCGGCCCCGTGGCTGGTTCCCGACCGATCTCCACGGGCCGGATGAGAGCGCCTCGCGGGCCGCATCTGGCCCGCGGGCCGTAGTTTGGAGACCCCTGCATTACAGGATTGGCTATAAACGTGTTTGGTGAGAGCTCTATGGTACAAATTGACCTGAGGTGTAAGTGACTGATCTTTTGGGACTGGAAACAACCTCAGTCTTATGTGATCTTTGATGTATTCCAACCATCTATTACTAAGTCCAGCTTGCCTGCGTGGCAAGATAGATTAGATATGCCCAAGGGAACTGTCTGACTCTGTGGTAAGACTACTATAGTGCTCTAGGAGTTCACACTTGTTAGGTGGTTGGTGAACTTTAATTATAGAACAAACACCCAGTTTCGGGTCTCTGCCAACAGTCATGAACCACTCCAGACAGTTGGACAATTGAACACTGTAGAAATAAGCAAGCTGTTCTTTCTTCAATTGTTCAATGTGACTTTAAAAAAAAATAGTTTGACACTGCTTCGTTGCATAAGTTTAAAAATAATAATAAAAGCAATTCAGGATCGGGATGCTTCAGTTCTTTGAAACTATGGATCCAGAAATGTGACCTTTTATTCAGCTAAATTGGTTTATTTTGTGAAAAATCTCATTTTGCAACAAAGTGTCAGCAGACTGAACTTTAATCAGAATGGATTTGGATAATCTCAGATGGTGAATTACACCTACTTTGCAGGATTGCGGTTTTCAGTGGTGCCGAAGTACAAGAACTGGAATGTCAGCATGATGATTGCTTTGGAACAATTTGAACAACAAAATAAATGTTGGATGGAGACAGTGGAATTTCTGCCTCATGCAAAGCTGTCCTTTCCCTGGTCTACACTGCAAAGTTATATCAGTATGGACTGGTCTTCACTGGGGGGGATCGACTGAAGATATGCAACTTCAGCTACATGAATAACATAGCTGAAGTTGGTGTATCTTCAGTCAATTTACCTGCCGTCCTCATGGCGGTGGTGGTCGGCGGCACGCTCCCCCGTCGACTCCAGCTTGCATCTTGCGACAAGCTGGAGTTACCGGAGTCAACGGGGGTGCTGCGGGCGATCGATTTCTCATGTCTTAAGGGTTTGGAAACTATGTTTACCTTACACCACCCAAAAAGGCAGAGAGGGTGAGCTTACAGTTAACATACAGGATTGAATGTGAAGGAGATACAAGTTCTGTACCTGGCTTTGACACAGATGTCATGTGTGACTTCAGGCAAGTCACTTGAACTCTGCTTCTGTTTCCTCAGTACCTTACAGGGCTACTGTGAAACTAACTTTAAATTTTGCATAGTGCACTGAAATATAGCACTTTCCATCCACGGATGTATACAAAGTTTTAATAATAGTAAATTGCAACAAAATTTTGTCTTCCTACTACAGGTATTTGCACGTTTAGGCCCCAATTTTGCAAAAGCTTAAGTACAAGTTTAATCATGTGAATAGTCCAGTTGATTAATTGGAACTACTCATGTGCTTACAGGTAAGCATGTCCATAAGTCTTTGCAGGACTGAGATATAAAATGGCGGCTAACATTTACAGGCTTATAGAACTTAGAGAAGGAAAAAATAACACCGGGTAATCCTGCTGCCCATATATGTTTGTTTCTTGTCATATAGAGTGTTTACACAGTAAACGTGAATTGTTCTGCCAGTTCTTAAATACATCAGTTTTCTTTCTAAACAACTGTTTGGTGTATTGAGTGAAAAACTAAAATGGATAATGAATCCATCGTACATATAAAAGACCAAAAGCATTCTGGGGCCTAACTGACAAATATGCATGTGATTAGCCCCATTAAAATCAATGGGGCTACTCACCTTGATAGAGTTATTCACATGAGTGTTTGCAGAATAAAGCTGGATAATGAACACCAATTTTTTTTTTAAATAGTGTACGTTAGGATTGTACATCTTCCAGGAAACTACCATTCCCAGAAAACCACTGAATCTTTTTTTCCTATTAAAAAAATAGAGTAAACACACATGCACCCTGGATGAAGAGTGTTTTCCTTATCCAGTCATTCATTATCAAGCAACAAAATTAAACTAAATCTCAACATTTTTTGGTTATGTCTGCCCCAGAATAACTAAGCAGCTTCCCCATAAAATCTTTCTAGGACACCAGCTGCAAATAAGAATGAGCTTCCATATTTAATAAATTCTATTAACTACACACACATCCATGTCAGATTATAGGTGAACAGGCCCTAATTAAAAGCACACACCATCTGCTGGTTTGTGGCAGCAGGATAGCACTCCATAACCACCCTTGGTTCCTGTGATTGAAATGTATTATTTATGAGCTCTTACAAAAATATGTCACTTACCTCATGGAAACTGCTTTAAGAGCTGGATGGCACCATCTAATGGTATGGTAGTAAAGCAGGTTGTTAATCTTTTTTCTTAAGAATATTCTCTTTGCTATTTATTTATTTATCGTGTGGAGGAAGGGGTTAATGATCAGTTTTCAAAAAGATTCATGTTGGGCCTGAAGCTAGCGTTTCACTTTTCTATGAGATTCAAAAGTAATATTTGAAAATATTAAGCTATTGGAATGCTATTCATTGTTTTGTTTTCTTTCCATGCAAAATGTTTGTTTGAGATAAATATGTTTATTGGTGTGAGACATTTTAAATGGTAATATACAATAATAGTGTGAATTACAAAGATATCTGAAAAGGATCAGCATGCACCAAATATCTTTATAAGCTGGCCTCTCACAAAAACACCTATTGGTCAATTGGGAGTGTCTTTTAACAAAAAGTAAATCCATCTAGTGTTTGTAAAGTGATTTATTGCAGACTGTACAAAGATTATTTATTGGCTTTTAAATAAGGAGAGAGAATTCTAATCTGTGTTTCTAATGTCCTTGGGACCTAAAGTTTTGGACACTTCTGTGTTGCCTTGCAAGAGTGGAGACCACATCCTCTTTCCCACCCTGTTAGTGGGACTAGGGGCAATGTTCCTCTAGTGCAGCGTTTCTCAAATAGTGGGGCGTGCCCCCCAGGGGGGGCGCAAGGCTCCGTAAAGGGGGGCTCGCGCCATGCGCCGCTTGGAGCGGAACATGCTGCCCACGCGGGGCAGCGCGCGCTCGGGGCAGGCGCGGGCCAGCGAGCCGAGCGCGGCGCGGCGCAGCCTCGCCCCATAGCCCTGCGGCTTGCTGGGCTGCCGCGGCTCCGCCGCCACGGCAGCATCGCCCCGCCAGCCCGCCCGCGGGCCCCGCGCAGCGCACAGCCCGGTGCAGAGCCGCGCTCAGTCACCGGCCGGCCGGGCGCGCATCCCCCGGGTGAGGCGCCCCCGCCTCCCGCCTGCCATCCTGGCCGGGCGCGCCGGGCCGCTGCGCCCTAGATATAGGCTGGCGCCCGGCAGGGGCGGCGCCGGCGAGGGGCGGAGAGGAGCGGGGGGGCGCGAAATGTTTTCTTCCCCCTAGGGGGGGCACGACGGAAAAAAATTGAGAAGCACTGCTCTAGTGGAAAGCAAAATGCACATTGGAAAAAAAACAACACCTTTCTTAATGGCTGATTCAGCAGCTTACCTTTGGTGACTTTCAGGTTAGAAATTGATGTAACCTGATGTAACAGGTTACAAATTGGTTAGCATTGTGCCTGATGACCCTTGGAATGCTAGGAACAAGAATCGGTGCACTGATTCAAATTACTCTTGTGGTTCATATGACGAAAAAAGAGACGATTGAAATATCCTTGTGCTATTGTGCTACTTCAGGCTTTTTCTTTGTAGTGTCAAGCAGTGCTGCATCTTAATAGCAATAACAGGCAGAGCAATAATGAATGGACTTTCCTCGTGGCTACTCGTATTGTTACAAGGAGACCTTTGGTATTAAAGTAACCAGAGAGCATGTACTGTACTTAAAAAAAAAAAAAAAAAAAAAAAAAAAAAAACTGCCTTGGTGAAGAAAGTTAGACAACATGGGGGCTTTCTATGTTTATCTTGGTATTGTTAATTATTCTGTTTACAGTGATGAAACCACCATCTTTCTTTCCACACATTATGTAAGGGTGTGTAGAGAAGTAATTCTACAGTTTATTTGATTCCACCATATGTTTATAATCTACAGTAACATTCCCAGTCTGCTGTCATAAAGAAATGTTTATACATCCCAGAGATGTTGTACACATGAAAAAAATTGAAGTATATGAAGCACAAAGTTCTTCCACATTAAGTTCTAGTAAAGCTGGTTCTACAGTTCAAGGCCCCGTCTGCTGCTTTATAGTATTTAGTAGGGCCTGATAGGATTTAATCTGAACAGAAAGAATGAAGCAGATAAATGGATGCTTAGTACGTACAACTGTTTGTAAATATCCTCAACAGCATTACTGCAGTAGCCAGACACTTTAAAAATTGTTTTGATCTCAAAACTCATACATTTACGGGTTTCTTTTTTTTAACAATGTCTAGAACATATGCCATCAGAAGGATAAGAGATGCCTTCAGAGAAAACAAACATTTAACGGATTCAGAAGAAATAAAAACACTAGTGAATAAAGCAAGAACAAACCTAGAAATTATTCATCGGCAGGTAAGCATACTTTAGTTCATCTCTTTTACTTTGTCATGACATCAACAGAACCATTTAAATTCATTAAACGTTAATTTTCCATTCTTTTACTTAAGAATTGTAAAATGCTGAACGACATGCTCTCTCCTAAGGGTGTAAGTCCCATGCCAGTTTACGGAAGGAAAAGAGAGATGCTGTACAAGTATTTATTGTTCACAAATGGCAGGGAGGCAGAGTGAAGGAGGGAGTGACTGGCACAGTATTCAGTTCTCCTTGGTTAGAAGGATTTAAGCATGAGTCCCATTAGTACTAGTGGGATT
The DNA here is from genome assembly GCA_032164245.1 of Sternotherus odoratus. NCBI lineage: Eukaryota > Metazoa > Chordata > Testudines > Kinosternidae > Sternotherus > Sternotherus odoratus. Next base: position 100,612,138 of record JAVMKO010000002.1, read on the forward strand.
CTACATACTGTTCTCTAAACTCCTTTGCTGTCCCTCTTTTTTCGACTCTTCAGTCCTCTGCTGTCATGTGTTTGTCTTTCCTTTTTTCTGATTTTCCCTGTGTTGTGTTTTCTCTTGCTCTCTTATATCCATCTCCTCATCCCTTCTTTTCCTCCTTCCTCCATCACTGGCGTATTAATATACTCAGGGGAGTGCCAGTAGTTGAAGCCTCCTTTACTCTATTTTTGCCCAATTTGAGGCACAGTCCAGTGGGGTGTAGAAGCAGAAGCATATCCAGCCTTAACATTTTTGAACAAGTTTGTGAAGATATTTTTTGCCTGTTTGCGCCCCAGATATCATTGATTCCTGTCCACTGTGTTCAGACCACTGTGCACAGGGCTAAGGAGAGTAGAGAGATGATTCTTTGGAAGACGCATCAAATTTAACTGGTTAATTTTATACATAATGTATGTTAAGAAGTTGTATCTTTAAGTTCCCCCTAGCCTCTTACTTCAGAAATGGAGCCTAGCTTACCATTTTCTTTCAGTCTTCATGATTTACATTTATTTCCATTTTGTAGCCTTTCTTTGCAAGGAAAGGAGCTAGAAAGATTTTTATTTCAAGCGAAAGCTGAGATTGTTCTTCAAATTTATTTCTCCTACATCGGAGAGGGTCTGAGGCTGCAGGCTTTATGGGGCCAAAGGACAACTCTAAATTAAAAAGCTGGAAGACTGCTTGCTATGTGGAGTCAACCATTAACCATTCAATGATCGGAGAAGAATACCTCTGATATTATTTGTTAAAAGAAGGTTTGGTCTTTAAAAGCATGTTGGGTGGGGGCGAGTGTCCCACTCATATGACCTGTTGTTTGGTGCCAGCAAGCTACAACTAATTCAAATTCAAAAGTGTCTTCTAATTTTGGATGCCTTAATATTTAGGTATCCAACTTGACACACCTATGACCCAGCTTTCACTGGTCCCATTAACCTAAGTGGATCTGTTGTTCTCAGGTCCTGCCTGTGTCAAGTTCAATATCCTCAAATTAAGGCAGTTATATTTAGAGGTCATGCTTGGGAAAATTTGGTCCTAACTGATTTGGTCCAAGGTATCACAGTAAGTCTGTGACAGAACTTGGAATAAAACCCATCTCTCCTTATTCTGAGTCCTATGCTTCAACCATATATTATTTATGTGACCAGTCTCAGTGGGGCTTTGCAGAATTGGGTTTTGGGTCTTATTTCATGTCAGTTGACATGGTGGGGAAAGGTAGAAAGCACTTTTTCTAACTTGGCTGATGAAAGAACCCACAAAATTGGTTAGGTCCTTCAAATGTGTACTTTTGTTGGTTTGATGCCGAAAGAAAAAAGGAGCAGCAACATAATAGTGGCAAGTTAAGTTAATCTCTGTTCTACATTCCTGCTATCTCTCTGGTTCCCATTTATAAAATAATAGGCACCAAGTAGCCACTAGCAGATACAGTAATAATTTTTAAGTGACGTCACAACACAAACATCCAGTCTCTGTCTGGATCTATGAAAACATTATGTTTAAAGTTTACTCAAAACATGATAATGACTCTTGTCAAGATAGCAACAGAACCATTTTAATCCATTAATTTTGTTCCCCTTGTTACTCTGAAGTATTCACACACAAAAAATGAAATAATCCTCTAGGGCCATATTTTGCCTTCCGCTATGAACGTTCAAATCCCGGTGAAAATGGCTCAGGCATATAAAGACACAATTACATGTGTAGGGGGAAATTTGCAAAGGCACAAAGGGCACATAGGTATGGCTAAGATTTTTGTCACAGATATTTTTAGTAAAAGACATGGACAGGCCATGGACAAAAAAGAAAAATTAATGGAAGCCGTGACCTCACCGTGACTTTTACCATAAATATCCCTGACAAAATGGGGATCTGTAGATCCCCACACTGCCTGAAGCATGGCAGCTGTGTAGGAGCTGCGGGGTACCCTTGCAGCCTACGGCTCCGGGGGTTGACAGCTGCCTGTGGGGTCCGGGAGCTGTGCAATGCCCACCTCTGGTGTCAGCTTGGACCTTCAGGGGTTCCCTGGTGGCCAGGAGCTGTGGGGTACCCTGTCACCTGTAGCAACCAGGGGCTTGGAAGTTCCTCCCCCACTAGTAGCTCCAGGGCCCCCCCCACACTGCCTGTAATGGTCAGGAGCTGCCGAGTACCCCACCATGTACAGCAGCTTGGAGCTCTAGGGATTGCCAGAGGCAGCGGGGGTACCCTGCAGCTCCATCATCCCGCAGGCAGCGACTTCCGTGACTAAATCGTAGTTTTACACGTCGGCACTCAACTCCCACTGGTTTTCAATTTGGTATTTCACTTTTGAAACTCTCCCTCTTTAAGAATATTTTTAAATTTAAATATAATTTGTAATGGTTTGCACATAACTTAAATGCATTGTAAATCAGAAAGATCATTTAGAGATCTATATTTTTGTCTTCTACAAAACCATTTGTCTGTTTCTCCGTTTTGTTCTTTAATATGTCTTGACTATCTTCACCTTTTCATTTGCTACAGGAAGACCTAAGTCAGTTGCTAAGTTGATAGCTTTTAAGAGCTTTTACTCTCCAAGGGGTTTCTTTCATGTTCTATCTAAGCCAACCTGCTGGTTCAAAAAAAGCCTTTAATTCGATTGTATTTAATATCACCCTGTGTACAGTTTCAGGGGAAAATATATTTTAAAAGCAGGGGATTTTCTAGAAATGGAAGGAAAAATTCTTGTCAGCTATGGAATATTTTCATTATTTTGAAAGTGTGAATTTTATCTAAGCATTTCCTTGGTCATCCTTTTTAGATTTTTTCTTCTTTCAGACAAGATAGAATATCTCTAAGTCAAAGGGTGTCTATGTATCTATATATAGATATATTTTTAGTGGAGTAAAAATAGTAGCAGATGGTATGTGGTGAGGCTTCTCTTTAAAAACATAATCTAATAAAAGGAAATGAGTTTAGCAAGTGAATTTCAGAGATGTTTGAGCTTTGGGGGGGTTGATGTTGATATTTGGGACAACTGAAACCGAATTAGTCTCTCTACCAAATGAAATATGTATTTCTAAATAAGCAAAAGTAATTGTCAGTGTTCTTTGGTAGAACAAATTATATATTTCAATGCTGTCAGCACTTCATCTATAAAGCAAACTCTAAATATTAAGAAATAAGTCTCTGCCTTCTCCTAAAATACACATGTAAATTAAGGTGAAAGTACAAGAGACCTAGAGCCTCTTCCATTCTGTGTCACACTTACAATCATTTGTTCTATGAAAAACACAATTTTTGCATGACTCATATTTCTCTAAAATCTTGATTTATTTTTAGTCTGATTTTAATTGAACAATTTAATTAATGACGTGAACTGACATAAAATAATGGGTTCATATTTAAAACCAATCCTAAAACATATCTTATATAAATTGTTTTTGTTCTTAAACACAAAAGCAATGAAGCAAATATTAGATGTAGTGTGCATTTTTGTAAGTTTGGGGATTTATTATAATATAGCACATCTGGTGTTGCTGACTTTTTCATTGCATGTCGATAGAAATTAAATAATATCCCAGCTTGCTGACAATTTGTTGTTACTGTGAAATCAAATTTACATGCTAATTTATGGTTTAGTCATCAAAGTGACCATTGAAGTATAAGGTTCATAAATAACTATTTGAATCAGTCTGGTGAGAAATGTGAAATAGTGACAGATTACTGTCATTTCATGTCAGTTACCACAGTATTTTCCTGAATGTTTTAAAAGGAGCTTTATAAAGCTAAAAAGCATGGAGGAACATTAATCTCAACCTCTGTCGTCCCACACTTTCCTAGTTACTGGTTTTCATTTGAAAATTGGATGGGTAAGGGAGGGAGCAGCTCACAGATTCTTTTCTGCCCATAGCACATATGGAGATTTTTCTTGTATCTGGTGTGCTAACAGCAGAGAAGAGGATTTTACCAGCATATTGTCATCATTAAAAGAGTGGAAAAGTTGCAATTGTTAATGCCAGCATACAGTCAGCGCTAGAAGAGCAGGGTAACTTTAATGTAAAGTCCTTGTGTGTATGTTTATTGAGACAGGATGAGTTCTGCTTTCACCACTACGGTGATATAGTGTCTGCTACTTGCTTATCAAACTATTAATATTTATGCTCTCATGACTTTTCTGAAGAACTAATACTATTGTTTGAACATGAGGGGGATTGGAGAGGCTTCCCTAAAAAAAAAAAAATTGCTTTTGTTTAGATTGATGCTATATAAACAGGCCACTTCGAAGGCTCATTTGTGTTGTGTGTGTGCAAGTTCTAGCTAGTTTTCTTCATAACATCACAACAGCCTTTGGTTTTAACTGCACCAAAATGAAAATGTGTATGGCACCAGTGTATTTTGGATAAATGCCTATTTTAATCCACAAAGCTATTTATCATTATTTGTTGTCCTCCCACAAAAGACTTCTTTTTAGCCTTAGATTGAAACTGGAAGTCTTTAGTCTTTTAGCTCTACATTTAAGAAGGAATTACTCTGGATTTTCCAACAGATGTGAAGACTACAGTACCAATCATCCTTGTTTTGACATCATATCGCTGACCTAGCTTTCAATAAAAAGGTTTTGACACCTCATTGCTTTTGCTTGTTCTTTCAAGTAGTCCAAACTGGGGAGAATTGTGCTTTATACAGACAATTCTCTTGCAGGGTGATCAACAATACTTCATAAACTTCTGGAGGAGCACTATGTGAGGATTTCCCTGATTAGTGCTAATTTATCTTCCAGGTATAGCCATGCTCTGAGTGAACAGATGGACAGTGATAACTCCTCTC